>JAQIWN010004619.1:0-10952 GCA_034699025.1 Entomobrya cf. arborea Gr-Col-00668 | reverse complement strand
AATTACCATATCATTTTGTGTAATTATCAAACTGAATGAACACTCCTAGCCATTGGCCATGCTAAAAGCATACACAAAATATGTTTCACTTGCATTTTTACATGACCAATTATTGAATACTGAAAGGAATAACCAGTTTTGTATATCTAGATTAAATGCATTCAATAGTGTGATGCAGTCAGAAAAGGAATAGACAATCTACCCCCTGCCTATTAAACATAATAGTCAGGGTGCTAATTATGATACAATAAAAATACCATTTTGTGGGGTATTGAGCTGTATTGTCTATACATTTATTTCCGAACTATCGTTCGGATTAGAAAAACTAATTGATTTTATTATAAAGAAAGAAATGCCACTTTAAATTTTTAATTGTAATTTTGGAAAATTTCGTTAAAATTCGAAACGTTTATTGAAACAAAAAAAAAATTATGCTCTTGACTCGACTTAAGTTACAATGTTGTGTCTATAAAAGCACAACAGACAAAAGAAAATTCATGAATGCGTAAATATAGTTATATTAGGCTTGGTGATAATCCAGATGGCTTTGATCATTCAGTGAATCATTGATTCCATCAAATTGGTATGCATGCAATTTATAACGGTCATTCGACTTACAATGGATTTACAAAATTCGAAAAATAAAGGGATTAGATTCTAATAAGAAGTTGTATCCAGCAAATACATTTTATTAGCAATGACCATACGTAGTTACAAGACATGTAGGTTTATTGGTATTAGTTTTTATCATGCTAAATTGTTTTTAAAAAATATTACAAAATATTTTGTGGACAAGCAGTTGACAATAATTAAGTGGACGAGTCAACAAATTTGCGTGTGGTCAAACATAATCAAATGCGACTGTGTTACATCTCAGCGGGTTGATAAACGAGTTTGTTGTCAGAGGTGTGTACCATAATTTTAAGTAGTTATTGTACTGTACCATCATAATATTTATGAAAAATTTAACTGGTGGTGGAGGTAAAAATGAAGCGAGATACATACCTAATTACACTTTTCATATTAATATTACTTAACAAATATGCATCTGCCACTTAAAGTCATCATAATATTTTACTTGACGATGTGAATAGATATACTTTAATGCTGTATTGATTCATGATCATGATTTAACAATGTAGGAAATAAATCAAATTTACTTGATAGTCGTAAATTATCACCTCAGAAGATTCCAGGAGGAGGCACCCTGCAATTTTTTGGACAGTATAAAAGTAATCAATACATAGCCTGATTAAAAACTCGGAAAGCGTGCAAAATAACTGAGATGTCTTTAAATACACGTATATGAAGAAGCATTTACATTAACATTCATTAACACAAGATGCAAGAATTTATTTTATACAAGAATTCATAAATTAAAAATTTCAATTATTTTTTTCGAGTCTTTGGTCTTAGCAATGAATTACATCCATATACAAGTAGTTCAACTCAATACTACAACGATACTACATTTTATGCTTGGTTTTGGAAAATGTAAATCAAATCTCAAACCATTTATTCGGGTTGCTGGTGTTTTGTATACAGTTGTAGTTTCTTTAAAAAATTTAGTCGACTTTTTCGTTGTGTCTCCATCTTCTATATTTCAGCAGTCATTGTTAGTGTCGGTGTTTAATAAATGAGCGTGTAGCAAAGTAGCATGTACTTGTCTTTTGTTCCAATCAAGCTGATATTAATAACAACTTTTTGACACAGTAAGTATTGAGTACAGTGGAGTAGAAATAAATCTAACCATATATCAGGTGGTACATGCCTTAATGCTTGTCATTGTCAGATTGTCACCTACTAATAAACTCTCCATTAAAAGTTATCTTTTTCATTCAACACTTCATGATTCAAGTTACGTTACACCACAATGCCCTGCTTTTTCTAAAACAAAATTGTCGGTCAGGTGTGGTTTCCAATTTCAAGTGAAATCATCGATTACTCTTGTCACAAAACAATACAGCGACAAAGCGATAAAACTCAAGTAAAAATAAGGAGAGCCATAATCCGGTGATTTTGTCATTTTCTTGAGTTTTCAATCCATATTACATAATACGGTCAACCTTAAATTTCTTTTTTACAGATCATTAATGCAGACAGCAAACCCAAATACACCTTTCGTTCAATTAAAGTCATAAGTAATTGCACCATTCAGTCGTTTACCTGTTTATTGTTGTTAATGTATTTGGAATTAAAAGGGAGTGGAAATTGATTCCCACTTTTACTCTAGCTCTGCGTGTAATTTAATTATAATGCGTGCCCACAACAATGTAACAAGTAACAATATCAAGCATTTATGCCATGTTTGAACAAGATTGTTGATTCATTTTAATTTGAAAAGGCATGGGCTACTCTGCTTTAACACTAACAACATTTCTTCGTCATGTAAGCTTTCAGATGAATAATGTCTTCTGCCAATTACCATTCCTTTTATATATCCAAGTGTGGTGGCGGTAGTGGGCTAATGTACCTGACATATAATTTTTCTAAACCAAGAAAATCATCATTCGAAATGGCTTCGTTTGCGATGTTTTATGTGCAATGAATGTAAAGAAAAACAACCAAAACACCTACTCCTTTGCCTAGCAGAATGTAAATGTGAAGCCTGTGCCACACAAGTAGTAAGAAACTAGGAATAGCATGGGTATGATATTTGTAAGTATATAAACTTACTCTATACACGTAGTTTGCGTGGTGAAGGCATGTTACATGTATGTGTACTTTGTAATTCATTCATTACCAAGTACAAACTTTTCTGAACGGAATATGAATAACTACATAGGAGTGAATCTCATTACACATAACAAGCCCCCAATCCTTAATCTTACATCATTAAATGCCAATTTAGATTAGGAGTATTAATCATAAGGTAGTGCATCTCAACAACGAGACGGGCATCTCCATTAGTTAGGGGTTAAAAGAATAAAATGTCCATTTATTAGTTATTTTCTACTAATACATAAAACTATGCATCGCGTCAAAATGTCTAAACAAATAATTAAATATAATTAAACGAAAGAGTATTTTCTTTGACAATTATTCAATTCAAGTATGTAGGTATAAATATCATTTAGAATTTCTAACAATATACATATCAGAGCAGGAAAGCACACTTCAAAATGAGCTAGTACCAAAACACTCTAATAGAAGTATGTATACAAGGGTAAGGTTTACGACATGTCTACATGAAAGTGAGAGTAAGATTTTATGAGCCTCATAAAAATGAATTGAGGCTCATTTAACCTTACACTTGACTTTCAGTGCAATTCATCCAAATCGTACAGACATCCAAAGCCGTTGGTTTAGAGTAGCAGAAGAAACCGTCTTTCTCTCAGCAGAACAAATGGTAATTGATCCACATGTTTTTCCCTAAAATTCTTGAGTGTGTGCTCGCATATTATATTTGTGCGTATGACACCCTGTTCAAGAATGTTTCGAGAATCACTGTATCATCAAGACACCAATGATAAACAATAAGTAGTATATACATATACTTTATACACGAAATACGTTATTTTTACATTTCCATAAGCATTTATTGTTATTTACACTTATTCATTTAAAAGATTTGAATGAATTTTTGAGTGCTAAAACGAATTTGAATATAATATAATGATGAGTTAGAATTCTTGTTTTCGTGAACGGATTTTACAACCGATACACCCATTTAAAATCAGGCATAAGACGAAACAAAGATCAGTTTCCCTACTTCCAGAAATATTTGACTGATTCATAACAAAAAAGGAGATGAATGTCTTCATGGTATAATTGAAATCGTTTACAAAAGAGCGACAAAACGCATGATAAACGCTTATATGTAATTCTTAGAAAAATGAAGTGCATGAAATAGCTAATTTTTTCACATCAACTTAAGTTTCGAAGACATAATGAATGTAACATCAGTTTCCTTTTCTCAATCTTGAAGTTATTTTACATGACTTTAGAATCAAATGTTGAACTCTGATATAAAACTTAATTCGTAGTATGCTCATTTTTAATCTGGATATCCTAATAGTTCAATCGAATTACTTAGTGCTTTTAAACAGAGCAAATTCATGATCAAAGGCTGCAGGAAAATCGAAAGAAAAATGAGTCTGTCGGTTGTCACCAAAGTTTGAAATTTTTGCATTGAAACTGAAAAGCCCTACTAATAGAAAACTAAGTTTATTTTCTGTCTTTTCAAACTATGCAAATCAATCAAACTTGTGAAATGCAATTTTTCTCTTGTATATATCTGGTGGGTTTGTTTTATTCTACTTTCTTTTTTACCCATTCACTTGAAGGAAACAGTGTCTGATAGGAAGTCTGACAAAATAATTTGTAAATTACAATTTTTTGCGGAATTAATTGAAGAAGGTTGACTTGTCGTATTCGTTTTCGTCTATTTTACTTTTTATTGTGTTTGTAATGATTCCGGGAAATTCGCACGGTAGATCGACTCCCATTTTAATTATCTCCTAATTTATCTATTCGTGCATCACTTGACTTGACAGCTAAACTTTTACAGAAGCTGAAGTCATTGTGAGAATTTTCTGAATATTCTTGTTGTTAAAGCAGAAACAATTTAAGGATTTAGAAAATAGCCCGAGATAAATTGCTCATTACTCATTATATTATATCTGTACCTCTACATAAAGTACTCTCCACTGATTGAGAGTTATTTCGTATTTAATTGGATCCCATTCAATTTGAATGTTCGATATTAAATAATATGAAGTTTAAACAAGATGCTAAATTGGGGAAGAAATTACATGCTTTGTAGAAAACCATAATTCCAAGATACCTAAATATTGGTAAGAAAAAAATTGGTAGAAATATAATATTTTTTACATAGACATTACTACTGTATATTTATGTTCGTAGTGGTATAATTTTAAAGTAATAAAAAGTATGATAATAATATTTTTGTGATAGATGATTGATGTTTACAACAACTAACAATTTTATTGACCAGTTTAATTGTTATCTATCGACTCTAAACATACAATTATGTGCTTTGTAGTAGTATTTATGTATAGCATAATTTGCACCTTGAAGTCCTCTGCATGATACTGACAACCTAGGTAAGGTATTACCTATTGTATTCCTTAGTTTGTTCACACAATGTCTACAAGGTTGAGTAGGTCACTTTGTCTATTTACTTAAGTTACGTCATGCAACAAAAGCTTAATTAATACAATGGTAATATAGAGTTCGATTCAAATGGTCAAACATCAAGTTTACTTACAATGGACAGATGAAAAATTCCATCGTCGTATATTAACAGATATAATGACTAAATAATAACGTTTAAAATATTTGCCGTTCTTTTATACGTACTTTAAAGATATCATGGGACAAGAAAAGAAATACATCAACAAATGCACAGTAATAAAATAAGCGTCTCAAAACTGTAAAGAGTATCTTTCATCAGCGCGGCAGCCGCTTTTAATTCAGAAGTATCAGAGCGTTGGCATGATTGAACGTAAACGATGAAAGCTAAGCTGATGTATGCATGTGATCTTTGTATGGTTGAATAGCATTACGACCAAGATAATAATGACATGATTCCATGCAGCCAATTTCTCAACCATTACACACACTAACATTGAACGATGATACTGAAATAATGCAAGAGTCTCTTCAAAAGTAAATTGTTATACACTTTGCTTTATTTCCAGGTATTGCCTTTTCATAAGGAAGAGTTGAACAAAACAAAGCCAATGACTTCACTATATCTTTGCCAGAAAATCAGTAAAGATGTTTTTCCGCTGATACTGTCTACTGGCTTTCTTGTCATTCTCACTCTTGGGAATTGTCCTACAAGCAATAATAATTGCTTAAAAGCATTTGTTAATGTCACAAGAAATAATCCAACTTGTTCGGCGGCCTATTGTTCAGCGGTCTTCTTATGTTGACGTTTGGATGGACAGAGACATTTGCCGCTGCGTAGTATGCAACGTACTTATTCCAGTTGCATGTGATTTAGGATAGATATAAAAAGTAGTAAGTAGAAAGGTGCAAAGATCAACATGCTTTCTCAGTAGTACCGAAATGTACAAAATTATAAAATATGAAGGTAATGCGTATTTTATTCGACTGAGTCATGAGCACAGAAAAACTATAATCATTATCATAATCCTAAAATCATGCCTTAATAAATGATGTATGGTTAATTCCCATGATCAATTAAAAGGCACATTAACGCATAAAAATGTTTTCGGAAGTAAATATACATAAAGCGATCATTGAATTATTTGTTGAATCAAGAGGAAAAAATAAAAGTCGGTGCGGTAGGGAAATGATGATTTTATCATAATGGTGGTGCTTTGAAAGAGAGAGAATGCGTGCCTGCATAGAGTCGGGTTCTAAGTAAGTCTTATTTTTTCTTTATATATTTTATCAATAAATCTTAAAACTTCAGCTGTGGCTACCCTTTCCTCTTCATCTTCATCCCAGTTGGCATTGGGCTAAGCCAATGTAAACAAGATGATGAAGTAGGAGGAAGGAAACACTTTTTTATGCATAACACGAACTAAAACCTTATGGAACTATTATGTGTACTCTTGGAGTTTTGATTTCTTCTTGATCTATTAGGTATGTATGCTTGGTGTAAATTGAAACATATTTTAAACAAAGTGGATTTAAGATTGGAAGTGCAAAAATGTCAGCCTATTGAGAACGCCTGTGAGTATACTAGCATCAGAAACAAGTAGCATGAAAACTCGGTGTAACTACAGAAGAAAAGTAGTTATAAAAGATGTAAATGTGTGGAAGCAGGAATTAGCAATGTTCGATGATAACACGAAACCACCACAACTGCATGACTTTTCCACAATATGTGTCTCTGTCTCTGCTTTTTTCTTTAAAAAGGGACTTCTGGTAAAGATTCTGGTAAAATTGGTACAAACCAAAGTTGACAAGAGAGTCATCCTGATCCTGAGCCTCAGCAGAGATACTACTACAAATGCACAAGGCAAGTAAGAAAGAGCGTATTCAGACAGTAAAATCTTGTCTACAAGGAATGGATTTAAAGACGCCGGATCTTCTTGTTTGTTTCTAATAGGATTTAGGTCTCAGTGGATTTTTTTTCGGTTAATACACGAGAATTTGCCATTTCCCAATGAATTTGCCGAACAAACCGGAGGAAAATATGCGTAACAGGAGAAGTCGAAGGAGAAAAAGTAAAACAACAAACAGGGGACAAAGTGATTCATTGGTTTAATAACAAGAATTTGAAATCATCGCAGGTCATAAATTTTGCTCGTATTTCTTCTCTATCCCGTCTTTTTGTGTTTAGACTTGAATCAACACATGATTAGCAACCTTATTTCTTCTCATCTTTCAAATAAAAAAAAAATTCTGCTGCAAAGAGTTAAGATCAAAAGTGGAACTTTAATTCGTAAAAAATCAGAAGGTAATATTGCTGAGCTTGAAGTATACAGAGCCAACTGTCTATTATCAAACAATGCATAATTTACAATGTCTAACGTGGGCATGCACAAAATGTACACATGTGTTTGTTTATACAAACGTTAAGTAAAATGTGCAGATAAAAAAAATCAGAAATCAACAGAAACATTTTTAATGTTTCATGTTATTCGTCATTCTGGTGTTGTCTTGATCAATGCTAAGGGCACCCCAGGGACTCATCAAAGTGACAGTTGTGTGATTTAATTAATACGGCTGCAACAATAGTTCATCAATAAACTTCCCAATTCAAGCTACTTTACTTGAAAATTCATGCAAAACATAACACTTATCTTTATCTTCATCAAAATGTATTCATACTCTCTATCTCTTAATTTTTTTAAAAGTTGTTTTCATGCTTTCCTTTCTCCCTTTCATTTTATCCCGCATGACTAGTGTTATTTAAAATACACAGCAGAATATTTGTTCACTCGTACATATATGCATACATAAACGAACAGCAGGGGCATGATTAATTAACTACATAATTTTGCAATGAGTAAACATCCTGCTTCTTACAAATGATCAAAAATGCTGCCAATAAATTTACCTTTTGGCCTGTTTTGCAACACCCATTTATCTTACCTTTTAACCAAATGACATTAAAAAAATCATGTCTTGTGTGTATTCGTGTACATGTATGTATGTATTTATAAGAATAAACGCCTTACAATCTCGGTTGTTCAAAGGAAAATTTCGAGATGTGTAGAAGAACCTTTGCTCAGGCAGAGGCAGTGGAATTCACAATGTTTGTCTGGCTTTTTGGAAGTCAAATTTTTTCAATTTTAAGTGTGACTTGGCTCACACCATGAACTTTTTCACATTCACACAGAAACACAAATAACAACAACTAATACAAATAGGTATGTACCCAAGTGCTTTTTATTACAAATCATATATCAAGACCTATAACTATCAACTATAGCTTGTAAGATAACACTAATGTAAACAATAATATTATGCATATATTTTTACATGAACATTCGTCAATGCAGCACGCACATAAGACATCTTGCAAACTTATAGAAGTTAACTTTTACTACCTTTTGATACTTTATCATTTTTGTGCCTTTCTCCTCTTTATTATTATGAAAGCGATTTTTTTCTTCTCAAGCTACCGTGTATGAAGGCGAGACAAATGTCTTTAACACTTGTATCGATTTTGTAAAAAAAAAGATGAATTAAAAAAATATGCAGGAAATGCAAAACAGGCGGAATGGATGAGTAATCAAAAGAAAACTGGATGTACGCTTCATACATAGTAGGTGGCAAAACTTCTCTTCTTTGGTTACCTACCACCATCACAGCCTTCATCAGTAATGTATTCCACATCTTCACATTCAAGTATTAATATAAACACGTTAATTTTTTAATGTTCGTGTTAGCAAACTTGTCATTTAGGAGTTTTTATTTAAGATTCTGTTCAAGTACGCACAAACATGTTGGGTGATTGATTGGTGAACAAGTATGTATGCAGATTTGTTTACTGGTGGCTCTCTAGAGAAAACATGTGTTTACGAAGATTTCGCGAGTAGCCATATTCAATAGATAACTAATCTGATACATGCCCAATGCACGTAGCTCAAATAGCGCAAGAGTGAATAATATTTTATTACTTTGGGAGAAATAGACTTTTTTGTACGGATTACTATTACCTTGAATGTTTAAAACGTGTGGTAATGCATTATTATTTTACAAATTAGTGGGATTATCGATGGAATGATATCCCTAGTCCCGGAATCTAAACCTTTTATCAAATTTGATTTTTACACCTCATCTTCAGTACCACAATAGGTTATGGCTACAGTAATACGGTAGCCGTTCATCATTGAGTAAAATCATTATATGTGATATCTATTGCAAAACCTTTTAACATGCTTTGAATACACAGAAATGAAGTAATAACTAAATTTCGAATTACGCAATTCATAAAATTAGATTTTTCCCGACAACTTCATAGACTTTTGGGAAAAAGTTTGGTATTTAAGTAAACTAGAAGATTTACAGGAAATCATAATGCTCACTATAATTTGGGGAAATGCGTATAGATAATCGATACTTTGATTAATTGTAGGTGCAGAGGTTAAGTAAAAAATACTAACCTTTTCACAGACGCAATGTCATAAGTTCGTAAGTTGGTTGTCCTCATTATTGTAATGAAATAATTACAGATGAAGAATGAAGATTAACTATTTTATTTGTTTGTATGTCATGTTTGAATTTCCGATTTAAATTTGTGTAGAGTTGTTGCAAAGAACATGTCTATTCTTACTTGAATACTTCTTTTTATCCGAGAGACAAGAAGCATTTCTTTAGAAAACATATTTATTTGGGAGTATTTAAGAATAACATATATTTTGCTAAAACGATTCGAATTCATGAACATCCAAAAATGTTTGCTAAACTGGCATGAGTTTACACACCACACTACACGCTTTCATTAGGAAGAAGCTCATAAATTTGTCAGCGTTAGACAGGCTTGATCGGTTTGGCATGGAACATTTTTTTGCATATTCTACTCACTGCACTATAAAAGACGCAGCTTTCAACTTGAAAAAGTAAACATTTAGATGCAAACTCCGAGTGTGTTGTGTGTATAAAGCTGAAGACCTATATAAAGTTGAAAATCAGATTAACACGTAAAATTTTGCAAAGTAGATGCAGTATATGGCGGTGGGTTTTATTGGGTTAAACTTAAACCCTTTAGGATCCATTTAACCCAAACACACTTGAGAACTTTAGATTAGAGCTTTATTGGGTTATTTTAATTTAAGGCATGCACAATTTATTAAAACTCTAATGCATCGAATTCCCATTTATATTTTTATTTGTACATCTAACATTCTTTTAAATCGATTAAAACCCGCAAAAATCCTTACCCACGGGTTTTTCCATATCTGCATGCAAAGAATGGCAAGGCATTAAGTAAAAAATCACTTTACAAATAGCAGCATCTGGACTTGAGGTTTGATTTTATTTTCATTTTACGTAAATTTGAAGGGCGTTTTGAGTAACAAACTATCTTTATCCTCGGTAAATAACTAATGCGATAAAGATGTAATAACAGATTATTTAAGTAGGTAATTCGGAACTATAATCAAGATAATCTTACGTTTATAATAAAATCCAAACGAAAAACTCATGAGCGTAAAAATGTGTGTGAGTGTAAGTCGAAGCCACATATTCATGTTACGTTAAGTTTTCCATATAGCACTCTATGTACGAACACTTTACGTATTTATATTCTTGTGAATGAAAGGACATGATGAAAAAAGATTAAGTCTGAGTTAGAAAAAAGTGCATGGAAATCAATCTAAAAAGTGTATTGTGATTTACAATCAAATGTCAACTAGACACGGTTTCACCATTAGCATTGCCTCTGTTTGACGGACAATCCATTTTTCACTTTGTGCCTACTCTACTCTGTGTGTGCTTTACAGCAGAATGACAGTCGTGTACACCTAGGCTACTCTACTCTATAAATACAGAATGTGTACTTA
>JAQIWN010004618.1:0-10952 GCA_034699025.1 Entomobrya cf. arborea Gr-Col-00668 | reverse complement strand
CTCAAACCCCAGACCATTGAAAACCCATAAAAATGTTAAAAGGAAAATAGAAGACCAGCCAAGAAAAAAATCCGAAAGAACGTTTGTTCGTTACTTTTTTTTGGTATTGTTACTGGTGTTGTTGGAGATGCAGATGTGCGATAGAGTGACTGTGTGTGTTGTTGAATGTAAAACTCATGTGTTGTCTCTTTGAGTCAGTCAGTATTCCAGTTTTATCCTACTTTTATGTTCTTTTGTAATTTTTGTTAAAGTGGAGCATTGTTGACTGATGCTTGCCATGTAAAAGTCTTCTGAAAAGTAAAATAATTTCATTGATAGGTTCGCCTGGAACTGACAAAGGAACTTTAAAGCCGACAAGTGAAAGCATTGCAACTCAACTGGAACACTGAATTTTTTTTGTAGAAAAGTAAATATCTCTTTAATTGTAGTCGGGTGTAATTTTGATTGTTAAGATAGAAATGTGCGTTGAATAATCAAAAGGGCGAGCGTACTGACAGCGGACCTGTGAGTGAAGTTTTTGTCAAATCAGCTGTTTATCAGTCATCAGTGTCAAGAGAATAGACTGGCTGTCGTTGTGGTTCAGTTCACAAGGTCGTCATGATGAAGTCAAAGTGTTTAAAGTCCTTTTTACCCCTGAGGTATATACTGTTAGTTATGGCAGTGGTACCATGCTGGGGAATTGAGTTCGAAATTATGAATCCAGTTCTTTCTGTGGACAACGGGAAACGACAAATGGCAGAATTAAGTAGGATGTCAAGCATGCCTACAGGCGGTAAGAAAGTTTGCAACAGTCTTTTATAATCTTTAATTAGTTCAATTAGTTGGCAGCTTATACAAATTGCTCATATTTTATTTTTGTCATTTTAAATTGAACAGAGGCAACTTGTTGGAAATCAGCTTTGGAGTACCTGCAAGATGGATGCAAAAGAATGACAGAAGATAACCAAGCCAGAATGGCCCTTCGTTTTGCATCTTGCTTTAATGAAATGTTGGGCCTTGGACCTTATATTTGTGAATCGGTGACCCCCATTAAGGAATGTCTGAAACAGCTTGATTCAAGTTCCATGGGTACTTTTCGGGAGTACTTTTTACATACCCAGGATATGTGCTATTATCTGCGACAGGAAATTTGGCAGGAGCAAACTAACAATGCTGTGACAAGGTAAGTCTTCAATTTTGATTTGATTTATCAAAGGATATCTATGATTGGTTTGAATGTGCAGTGATTCTAATTGTTTTGTGATTTTTGACAGGCTAACTGACGCTGCAACTGATGTTACCATGCAAATGGTTGAACAAAAGTATATTCAGGAACAAATTTTCACTTCCCAACAAGAGTCACTGCAAGTTCAGAGTAACATGAAGAAGGATAATGAAGACTTGTACCAGGCTGTCGTGAAAGTGAGGGATGTTTTCGACGATTTCTCGTAAGAAGAAATATTTTACTATTTTCAGTCGTATGTGTAATGTAATTTACATGTAATTACATAACATTAATGTTAATATGTTGTTGTTGTTTTTTACTTTTAGTGAAACAGCCCGAGAGCACCAGCTTATTTCAACGGAAATCTTTGATAAGCTTAGTCGAATGCAGAAGCTGATTTCGTGGATTCAGGGTGAAATGAGTCTTCTGGACATGATATTCTTTTATTTCGGGGCAATCGTCTTCGGATATTTTGCTACAGCGACTGCACGGACGAGAGCCGCAAGATTTTGGCTGGTTTTATTGTTCATGCTAGCTATCTGGAGTGAAAAGGCTGTTTTTAAGTACTTAACCCAGTCAGACGTCATACAAATGTCACCTGTAGGCAGATTTATTTATTTTTCATGTTTGATTTTTTATGGAAATTATTGAAAAGAATTAATTTTGTGATGTTTTTTGTTGAAACAGGAGGAAGTGCAAAATTACATATGGTTTATCCGCAAAATAGCAGCCGGCGCTGGAACCATAATTGTTCTGATTGCAGGAGCAACGTACAGAGATATGCAGATCATGCACAATAATATGCTGCTTAAAATGAACTTTGCATTGGAAAGGGTTGTGCAGTTTGTTAATGGTTAGTTTTTATTTACTCATTGTAAAGTGACTTTATACATTGTCTTGAAAATTCTTTATTCCATGTATTTTAAATTTTTATTTTAGACCAAAAAGAGCAGGGCTTGAATGCTAACATGGGACCGCCGCTGGCGACGAAGAAAAATAACGCTGAAGATAGTGATAGCGATGACACGTTTTCTAACTACTCCACGGATGAAAGCGAGGATAACCTTGATCACGAACTGAAGGCCTTATGCGAAGATGCTGAAAACACAGAGAATGTGGAACCGGGGAATTGGTCGATCGGAAAATATTTTGGACAGCCAAAATCTACCGAACGAGCAAAAACTCCTGTGGTAAAATAGTTACTATAAATTAATATTTAGACAATTATGAATTATGATAATGTATTTTTTTGTATTTATTGTGCATTTTATTCCATAAAGCCGCGGAGATACAATCTACGTGAACGTTCAGCCACACCACGAGAGAATCCTGTTGTTCATCAAGAATCGGCAACAGATTTTGCTAGAGTTTTAAAGAAGAAAAAAGCATCTATCCCAAAGCCAATGCAGACCCCTTCTCGTTTAAACTACTTCTCGTCCGACGATGAGGAGTTGTAATTTTTAGTACGTATTTATTACTTATGTAACCTTGGGTCCAAACAAGACCTTTACCGCATTTAACTTTGTGATGATGATGATTCCTGATGATCTTTTTAAGATGTACTTACTTAAATTTTTATGTGAAACCAATTTAAAATGTTTTAAGTTATGCAGGGTGACGAAGATGAATTTTTACAAAATGCAAGAATGCAATGTTTTTTATATACAGTTTGTAATCACGATTAGTAAGTTGGCATGTGCATGATTATGATGGTATGAGGATTGTGATGACTTTAAAATGATTACTTGTGCTAGGTGGGAATAGCGCTCTCTCTGTTTTAACATGTTGTACAAAATGATAATTAAGTACCTCAATTTTATACAATGCTTTTATGAAACAATAAACACGACATGAAACAAACTATATCCAACATTTCGGTTGTACTATGACAGTTTTTTTAGTTTATTATCATTCATTTTGCTACTTTTTCTTTAAGATTCTGACAAAAATAAATCATTATTATCGGCGTTGACGAAAAACTCAGGTTCTTTTTACTAAAGAGTTGCAGTACAAAGTACAAACCCTGATATTTGCTTAGCACAGTCGACGTATTGCATACAAGTCCGAGAATTTATGAATACAAAATACGAAGAGTCAAGTTTTCGACACATTTCAGTGTAATGCTGGCTATAGTTCAGGTCAAGTATTACTTAAAAAAATCTTATCCAAGTATTTCTCATGTTTTGTTGTAAAATGGGCAAGTACGTATTTTTCCGTTGTTACTTTGTTGAAAAAAAGATAACACTAAGGGGAAGGTAACTATAATTATATTCTCAACCGTTAGATATATTATTTGAAACTTGAATTATTCTGTCTATGTAGTAGCGTTCTTAAACAATGTAAAAATATATTATAATTTATTGAAACAAAGTCAGTTTCTATTCAGAGCGATATTGCATAGACATTCACTTTAAAATTAAGAGCTTTTGAAACACACGAGCCTGAACATTAGTTACGCATCAAATTTTCATATTATATTGCAATCGATCTCTGAGAATGCTTAAAAGCCAGACTTATTATTTATTTATTTATTATTAAATCAAGTAAACTGGACTATTTCATTTGATGAGATTGCAATGCTTGGAGTTTCGCTGATTTTTTAAAACTTAAATATTTCTGACAGACTAACTGTTGCGCCAATTCATATTCATAAGACCCGAAGTCATACAAATGGTAAAGTAGATGTGGACATGATAGATGTCCATAATTGTGAAAAATATTAGTACGAGCAGATAATTTTCATGGAAAGTAAGTTTTTATTACAACGATTGCAATAGTTTAGCGGATGCTCTTATATATTGGCACCAGCAGAGAAGAACGGAAAGGCACCGAACTGAGTATTTATAGGAGTCTTGGGAGATGCACAAACATAGAGAAAATCGTCAGATTGAATATGAGTTCGATTTAGCATAGGCTCCGATTCGGAACGGTGAATTTTGGGTAACGAACTTAAAAGACTCTCTAATGACGTCAAATTCTGAAAACAGGCAAAAAATAGTACACTGCTTAGTCAACATTTCTTATAACAGTGTGCACAATTTTGGTTGAAAGAGAAATTTTTCTTACTTGTCGAAACAATGGTCTCTCGTCACGGACAAATTTAATGCAGTCTTCTAAAAGTCGGCGAAGAGCTTTTGGCGTATCGGATCTTAACAAATTAAGATCAGGACGCAAAAATCCTCGACCAACCATGAATAAAATCTGTAACCAAAAGTTTTAGCATTAAATATTCATTCAAAATTGAAGGCATAATTGAAATTTCATTTAAAAAAATACAAGAACAGAAGAATTCAAAATTACCTGATCTTTATTACTAATGCTAGAATACGGCAATACTCCAGCAAGTAATTCAAATAACACGATACCGAATGCATAGACATCCGATTGGAAACTATATGGATTTTCTTCTTGCATACGGATAACTTCCGGAGCCATCCATAATATCGAACCTGTAGAGAAATCGATATTTCATGTTAAAACACAATGCACACTACACTAAATAATTCAATGCTTATTTTTATAGTTACCCGATGGTTGTTGTTGTTGATGAGATCCTGACCAACGAGTTTTTACTGTTGCCAAACCGAAATCTCCAATTTTGACGGTTAGATCATCGTGAAGAAAAATATTGTTGCTTTTGAGGTCTCGATGTATAATATTTTTGGCATGTAAATAACTGCAAATCACACAGTTGAATAGTTACTTCCCACTCTTCCGAAAAACTATCCAATATTTTTACATTAATTTTTAATTTTTAGTGTGTTAACTTACTCCATGCCTTGAGCCGTCTGCCTAGAAATTTCTATTAACGTTAATAAAGGAAACTTGGATTCGAGTACGTGAATGTGCTTGTAAAGCGATGATCCTTCGCACCATTGCGTCACGATAGCCAGTTGGGGCTTACTGACGCATCCCATGAACAGTAGAATATTAACATGTCTGAAATTAATAACATCACAAGAATTCAACATAAGAAATACATTTAAAAAACTGACACATCATGTACAGAAAATTGAATGAATTAGTTTTTATTACGAACCTAGTTTTTCTTAAAACAGCAACTTCATTCTTAAAAGCTTGCAATTGTGCAGGTGTAGGGTCTTTCACGTTTAACGTTTTAACCGCTACAGGCCCATGCCAGATGCCTTTATACACTGTACCAAACGAGCCGGAACCAATACGATGCCCAACAAGTATTTCCTCTGCAGGAATTTCCCAGTCTTCTACATATTCCCGTGACGTCTTGATCTGCTAATTATGCCAATAAAACCATACCACTCAAGAGAGATTCAATTAATCCAACTACCTATGATATTTTAAGGGATGAAGTTACAATCGAACCTTTTTACTACTTTCATCAGCAGACCTCGCTCGTGGACGACAAGGTCGAAGTGTATTCGTTGGCGATGCTTGTGCGCTATGACTTAAAGAAACTTTGGTCGGACTACTAGCTGGACTGGCCGGTCGTTGAGTTGTACCTGCTAAGGTAGTATACGGTCCCCCTATTAACAAGGAGAAGATCAAATTAAATTACAATGATATCGGTTGATTGAGTGATGTCTTGTTAGAGTCAAAGGCGCGTAGAAGTTTAATTTATTAACAAATTGTCTAGTTCAGAAGCACAAGTTTGTCGTGGAGGAAACTTAGTTAAAATAGACGTGAGATTATTGGCTGAATTTTGTTTCCCTCATTCATTTGTCATTGATGAATTGCAGAAGAAATTATAAATTGGAAATAATTTAGCAGCAGCAGCAATTTTCAATGCAACAAATAAATGATAATGCAGGAAATTAAAGATAATACTGAAACAGAGTGTACAATTGTTTTTAAAGCATGTATAAAAAAGTACAGTGAAGGTGAGAATAATAATAATAGGTCAGAGAATAATAATTTAGAGAAATAATAAATAAATAAATTATAATAATAATTTACGAACTTGGTCCAAAGACAACACCAAGGGCAAGGTTGGTGAGGGGAGCAGCCCAAGGAATTGTGGGCGTATTAGTTGTTCTGATGTGCATATGATTTCCCAGGTCTGTATTCCCTACACTTTCATTTCGTCCACTACTAAAGGGCCACCAGTCTAAGGCATAAAGAGATATACACAAATGGTTCATGCAATGCACAGGTCATGCAATTAAAATGAATCATTGTACACGTACTACGTAAAATGAACAAAATAACGAAACGTTTAAAAATGCAATAAAAACATTCACATGAATTAAGCATACAAATGTGTGACGTTGCCTAACACACAAAAACGCCTACACGCATAAAGAATTTTTTTCAAAAGTAAACTGAAACTTTTCTTTAAAAAAACGGCAAGTTGGAGGCATACAAATCATACGACACTAGAATAGACCAGGAAGAAATTTACCGACCTTCAATTTATGAAAATGTGAAAGGCGATAGAAAGAACCCTCCGTGCTCAAGAGAAGGAAGCCTCTTTACACGCTTTGTGATACTCTCTGATAAAATATGCAATTTGTGATTTTTTGGGGTGCTTTTAAAGGTCATCTATTATATTATTGATTTACCGTGTAATGTATTATAGGTGCCTTTCGTGATTCGGTGCAGAAGATCATCCGATATCTCCGCCGACTGGCCTACCAAATTATAGCATACATTTGGAGCTGAGGTGGAACGTTCTCTTTGTCCTAGTGGGGGAGGGTGGTCCTTCCGATTAAACTGTTCAGTTTCATCGGGTGGGGATTGATTCACGTCTGGTGCGGCATCATTCAATGTTTGTGCCAATAATCTAATTTAGAGCAAAAACATAGTTATGGATATGTATTCCATCCGATCCGAATACTAGAGACTGGGGGGAAATGGACATCAATCGTTTTATTTCTTACCTTTGGTAATACATGTGCTCCATTCTTGCATGCTGACATAGAGCTGGGACGTTACCAGCGCATCTCTGGTGAAATCTGTATCCACATGTGCGACAATAAAATCCTTGGAAAAGCAGTCTTCGACAGCATTCACAGTATACCAAAGAGAAAAAAGTCTTTCGAACCTAGAATACATAATGACAGTCCCTTGAACAAAATTATACATCAAACATATGTTTTCAGTCTTTCGTTGTGTATTTATTCTTCACTTACGAAATTGTGAGATATGCTCGTTGGAATAGGGAACTTATCTAAAATCTCTACTCTTATTTCCTCTCCTTCCAGTTTTGAAATATCGAGGTCCCATGGAACTTGCATCTTTATAAAAGCATAGATAATACCCATATGTCGATCCCTTTATTCCTGCTGCCATAAAATTTAATTCATTCACTGATAGGGTAATTAGCTACAATTATCTACTTACAGTTGTATTAGAATTTTTATAGACAGCACACATCTCAGGTGTCAATTTTCGTCTTTTCATAGCTTTGTCCAAGGCCTCCCTCACTGTTTGACCAGGTCGAATCTGAATTAGTTTTAAGAAACCCCGTAGTCAATAATAAGGAACCATCTGTTCTTTTCCCAGAACTCTCAAATGTTCAAAATATTTCCCAAACCTGAACAGATGTTCTTTGTTGGTTAGGTAAATGGGCCCGTATTACAGACTTCATGGGGGAACGGGGTGATGGCCAGTCATCAGCAATAGAATGGAATCCAACATCGTCAGGGACCATCCTTCCTTGAGGCTTTAATTGAGGAATGCTAGTATCTTTAATATGTGCTTCATATTGAGCTGAAATCTCCTTTAACTCCTGCTCTTTCCTCTCCAAATCATGTAGTTTTGTTGTCAATTCAGAGTACTCCTAATAAAGAGCAACAATTAAGCAAAAAAAATATCATCTCACATTTATATAAATCCTACAATATGCTCAAACATACTTTACATTTCATTTTAATCCTCCATTCAATAATCATTTCAAATTACTCACCTGAAGGTACATATGCGGTGGATCCTGGAACCCAGCAAACCTTTCATTGAGAGCATCTATGTTTTCTTTAGTTAACCGTATCATATTTTGAATATTCCGGAGCTGCAATCATAAAAAAACACGCATAAGTCCCATACTCTCAATCTCATCAAACCTCAAACATACGTTTAACCCACATTTTTATAAAAAGCCTTACCTCCGATTCTGGGGTCCCACCAACCCCATCGACAATTACGGTGCCCATATTGAAAAAGCTACTTGAGCAGTGCGCAATACTGCTTCCGCTCCTGCTGAGTTGTTTTCCGTATTAAGTTATTTAGGCTTTTGCAGAGTAGTCAATCAGAATCAGACGCTGTTAACATTTTACCAAGGGACTCCTGCGTTTTACACACTTCACCTGACGACCTAGTACACATTGTTACTCTAGGAATCTCCATAGTTCTGCACAACTCCGCAAATCCAGTAAGTTCCAAAATTACACAAATAACCACTCAAGTATTCAATCACGTAACGCACCAATTAAAAAAAGGACTCTGCCTTTTTTCACACTAAATTAAAGTCTGCTTAGTCGCTAGTTCCATCTGTCACAAGAAAAAGTTTAAAAAGAAGAAGCATCGTCAAAAAATGTTTATTTAATTAGTTAAAAAGCTTCATAAGTAATTGCTCTCTCTCTCTTAACATAAACTCGTCACAAAAACAATTGAATTATGTCTTCTCTTGCTATTATATTTAACACTTAAAAATATACACGTACATTCCTACAATAAATGTCTACACAAAAAATTAAAAAATAGATTATGATTTTATTTAAAAAGGCCCTTTTCAAGAATAAGTCACTAGTTACGTAAGTATTGCTGTAATAAAATTCCCTAAACATTTCTTAGGCACTTAAAGGTTTTTTGATGTCTGTCACCTCCAAATTGGGCAGTTGAAATACCAAAATAAATACATCCAGACTCTCTCTCTCTCTTTATTGCAGCAGTGTTGTTTCATGTTTAGTTTTTGTATGTCTGTGTGGATTGGATTGTAGATTGGAAATTTTATATACTTTTTATATAAAAGAGTGAAGAGAGGAGGACAACCGTGTGAATTTCTATTCAAATGCACATAAATACGGCAGTGGCAGTGCAAGAAGAAGGCAAGCGTAATACAAGAGACGGACTAACATACTTTGTATTACAAAAAGCAGTGTTTCTGTAGCTTGTAATGAAGGCTTCAAGGCCGCTCTCGTGCATGCTACGAAGAATGACGCGGTGTAGGTCTATCTTTAAATTATAGTCTGTTCGTCCGTCCGCACGTCGTTCGAACAAAACTTTTACAAATTATGCAATTCTTAAGCTATCGTTATGTAAATGGCGAAATAAAATGTACCAACATTTAATATTTTATGAAGGACACATTAATTAAATGAATAGGCAATTAAAATAAAATACGCAAGAAATTAGTAATAGTCTTTAAATTGTTTTCCAAGTCAAGTCAAAATATAAAGTTGTGCGAAAGTAGTGGGATTAACCCTTTTTTTATGAAAGTAACTGTGATCCTATTTAAAAAAAAATTAATGACCAATTTTTGTAAATATTTAACTAAGGGCCATTAAATGTCAGGTTCGGGTTGATATTTTACAGCATTAAGGGATATTTTTTTATACATGAGCATAATGGTGAAAAGGGAACTCTGCATTCAACTTTTCATAGAAGTACATCGTGAATTCGTGAACTACTGACGAGCAGCGATATTAGGTACTATACTTATACTACAATTTACAACATAGTTTTCATCGTTACTACTACTACTACGCTGCTGCTGTTGCAATGCAAGTCAAAATATTGCTACAGACTAGAACAGAGTGAGAGAGAGACCCTTTTTTGCCTTCTTCTCACACAAAGAAGTCTCATGCTACACAGGTTTTTGTTATGTAATTTATTGAAAGCCGACACCTTTGAAAACGTAGGAGAGAAGTAGTAAATTTGTGAAGTCTCCTGAAGGCACTCTGCAACAAACTATAAGGTTTCATTATGTACGTGTATTTTACAACTTTTCTAAGAAACACAATGGTGGAATGTTGCTCTCTAAAATTGGCAATAAATAAAACGTTTAAAAACAATGGAAAACTTTCATTTTGGGTACGAAATTGAATAGAAAGTTCTACAATAATAGCCGATAGCCCTTAAAGTAGATTAAATAATATTTCATTCGGTTAATTTGGAAATGAATAGAGATATTGGATCATCCCATCATTAACTTTTAAACTTTACTCCTAATTGAAACACTACCTGTTTCAAGTTGCCCCAACTAGCTTTAAAATCATCCAAAACTAAAACGATAAGATATTTATGGGCCAGTGGACTTTAAAAAATCTATTAACGATGCATATTCCTGTAAACGTAATAATTTCAAATTTATATTTTCCCATCATGATTTCAAGAAGCTCCAATTTTAATCTTTAAGCTAAACATCAAACATATTTCACATATGTTTCATAGAAGAGAATGTCATATTCAAAAGAAGGATGATATGCCTACGTAATCAATTTTACCCGTCTACCAATTTAGACTGCTTGCACAGGTGCAGGTGCAAATAACGTTTGCTCTTGTTTTTTTCTTCATGGATAGGTATGCAAATTGCACTTCTACATCATCATCAACATAAACTTTCTGATAAGTTTACTCAGAATTACATGTTTGATCTTATCAGATATGTTGGATTTGCGATTAAAACTAGCACTCAAATCTTTCTCCACGTGCCTTCATATAAATACATACTTCCAGTTTCAATTGACGTATTCAATTTCTAAAAATGCAGAGGGAGAGAGAGAGATTGAAAGAATGATTGGAATTTTAGCTCAGCATGTAATTTAATTATTAG
>JAQIWN010004617.1:0-10954 GCA_034699025.1 Entomobrya cf. arborea Gr-Col-00668 | reverse complement strand
GACAGACGGACAGACGGACAGACGGACAGACGGACGGAACAAAATGAATACTTGCGAAAGTCGCAAGTAATAAGAATTACTGATGGCATGAAATGTTTTAGGGTTTCACGTTGTTAGTTTGTTGGGTATAATGTTGCGAGCTTAAGAATACTTATGGCTTCACATTGTACTTCTTAATTTGGTGAAGTGTAGTTAGTAGTTTAGTTACCCATAAATATGGTTTTTGGCAAAACGTCGACACCCGAAAATCTGTTTTGGCTTTGTGTCCTATGTAAAAAAAAAAAATTTGGTCAGGTGACATTCGTCAACTGTTGTTTTGGCGAAGCAACGGGCCACCAACAAAGACCAATTTCTCAAAGAGCTCAAGCAAAACTTCAATGGTTTTATTCTTGTATTCTTTGTATTTGCTCATTTGTAAAATTTCTGCTTACTTTGTAATAATAATGTATGAACAGAGAAAAGGGACTTGTACTTTTATTACTTGGTTTTCTACGGTATGATGATCAAGAAAAGGGAAAGGAAAATGTGACAATGTCCTTCTCGTTGCTGTGACATTTTTTCTCTACATTTCTCTCTAAACACAAACTCCGAAAGAGCCTAAAAAAGATAGAAATTGTCCATTTCCGGTGGGAACGTCACAATTTATTACAATAGAGAAAAAACTTGATCAACACGATAAATGTTTTCATTTAAACCCCTTTGCCATGGAAAATGTATCCGATTCAATAGAGGAAAGTACATGACATTGTCATGAAGATCAACCAAAAAAATATGCCAGGAAACCTGACATTTTACACACATCTAAATTCTGTTGCCCTCGTCTCAGACAGAAGTTCAGAAAAAATTATACAAAATCCTAAAAATAGGAATCCGTCAAATCAATAAAATTACACAAGATAGTTTTTATATTTCATCCCATTATAAGTTTTATAAACGGCTCAGTGAAAAGAGCCCTGAAACTGGCAAAAAATATCTACATCCAAAAAACTTTACAAAGAGAAAACTCGCACAGTTGTATACTCACACTGAACTAAACTTTTATACGTACTTTGTACATGTACAACAATTTATGTAGGGCGCACGTCACCATTCACTAACCAACCATCATCGACACCGCCACAACACATTACTACACCAAACGGCCAAACGCAGACTTTCTTCACTCGCTCACTCACTCTCTCTGTTGCTTGCAAAAAGCAAGCAAGCAGCCCTCTGATTCAACACAAACTGAAAATAGTCTTCCTCCTACAACATCATTTCCTTCGCCGTTGTTCTCTCACTCACACTGCCATCCTACGACTACCACCAACCGCCACGAGAAGCGTCAACTCCATACAGTTATCCAACCACTGCCGATCTATTACTCCTGCAACACACACAACTTCAACTGGGCAATAAAATAGCTGGTAGTAAACACTTCTCTAACAGAAAAACACGATCATCATAATATTATAACCAAAGTGACGACCACCCATCATAACATAACATCGTATAACATCCATTCCCTTGTCAATGCACCTTTTTACTGTTGAGTTCGTTCGCAGTGAAACTTCACGTGAGATGATTTGATGGAAAAATGGTAATGCATATTACATTACACAAAAAAATCATGTAACTTGAATTCAATATATTTTTTACAAAAAAATAAAAACTTACATCAAGAATCATAAGCGTACTCAAATCCAATCATATCATGTTACATTTCTACATCTTCTCTACACACAATAATCTATTATCATTTATCATACACACTACACACACGTCACAATCTTACAATGCCAATTGCTCGCATTGCTGGTACACACCTTCCCTTTCATTATTGTAAAATAGGAATCACAGATTTTCGTGATGGGTATGTGTATAGTGTACCCCTTTCATATTTCATTATTTCCACCTAAGCGAAGAGAGAAACAAGAAATGATATAATATGTCTTCTATACAGTCTACTTCTACCAAAATAAATCATAAAAATATAGATCCCAAAAGGGAATTACCAGTTTTTCCTGGAAAGTATTTTCAACCAAGAACTACAAAAACAGACAAACAAGAGGTAAAAAAAGCGAAATGAAACAAGAAGACGAGAACAAGACAAACACAAGCCAAGCCACAACGCATCGTCTCACTCTGGCTAGCGTGACAGAGTCAATCTACAATCTAGTTTCACAACAAAAATTGTGGTGTAAATGTAATTTGCCATATTACTATACAAGATATATGGCACAATTATTTGGCAAACAGGACTTTTTTGATGAGCTTTAGTCTGAACTTCAAGTTACAATTTTATGTCATGTCAACAGGAAAAGGGGAAATCAGCTTTTTAAGAAAGTGAAAAAAAAACTATTCGCAATATAATAATCATTATGTGACTGGTTACTATTGCTACTGTAAACATCTCAATGCAATGGCAGTCTCTCTCTACTTTACTCTATATATATAGCATCATGTAAAGTCAACCCATTTATTATGATGAGGAGGATGAGTCAAGTTGGAAAATTTCCCTGTTTAGCCTACTTTTCAACTTTTTGTAGTTTTCTTGCATGCTACTTCAAATTTGCATTTTTCTAGTTCAGTGGGCGGATAGAACACAGCATAGTGGAAGTACAGCATGATATCATGTTAAATGAGCAAGGACACACAAAAATCGTTATTCTGGACTTCATGAGTTTAAACAGGAATGGGATAGTGAGAAAAGCAGCGAAAAAAGTAAACGAGGAGAACGTAAAATTCTGATATGCAACTGCCGAAAGGCAAAAATGAGCGAGTGATGGGATGTGTGCACCTACGTGAGCGTCAAGTTCATATTTGTACATATGTATACATACATGTTTGCCTATGAACTCTGAACAATATGATAAGCTGTGTCAGAATTTAAATTTAAAAAAATTTGTCATTTAAAATGCATGTGACTTTGTGACCCCCATATCTCGGACAACAGTTGAAAGTTACTTGTGTACCAAGTTTGGTGTCATAGGTTAAGAAATTTCGCAGAAATCGTGTTGACAGACTACCAAGCTTCGCTTGCGGCAGTTAATAAATTACATGGGCTCATAAAGTTATAAGTAGAGTAGATTTTTAAAACCGATGTAAACTTAGGTCAAACTTGCTCTGGATGGAGAACGCTCTTGATCATCCAGGTATTTTAGACAAAAGTTGTATTTAACTAAACACAGAATATACTACGTGAGATGCATGAATCAGTTAAAAATAACTAGAATGCTTAAATGTCAGCCATATTTGAAAACAGAAAACTCCTATAAAAATCAGCAAAATGTACATATATGTATTTATACCTGTATCTCCTGTTTATTGGCATAGTTTTTTCACATTTCAAAAAATGTTTTCAACAAAAATACGTTCCACACTTCAGGTTTTTTGAGTGAAATAAACCAGAGCAGCTACTCAGGTCATAATATATGTCACAATCGCACTTTTTATACGTATTATATCAAAATCACATCCTTTGTATCAATTATTTCCGATTTTATATATGATATGACTACATAGAAAACCTAAAATTTCTAGGATCTCACTTTACGATAATGTATTATAGATTACCTGAATATTTCAGGTTTTACCCACTAAGACTGGCGACACTGTCAAACAAAAAGGTTGACTGCACACGTCACTGTCGAAAAAAATAGTTGTAAAACTATCCTTCTCACAAAACATTGTTTGCAACACATTAAAATAAAATATTACCATACTTATGTTTGAGACAACGACCTACAAAAAAGATATCTCATCATCACGGCACGAAGACAAAGAGTCTCCCTGTCTCCCAATAGCTACAATAATTTAGTAAAGTAAAACACACACGAAAACATACCGAATTAGTATTTTCCTGTGAGATCCTCATTCGTGATGACTTCATATCACTTTACAACGTGTACGACAAAAAAATGGGTTGTTTGCTGTAAGTGACTGACAACAAATCATAACACTATCATTACACCATCACCGCCCCCAGTCGAGCAAGCTGAGTTTTTAAATGGAATAAACTATAAAAATAACGCCAGAACCCCTATAATTAAAATTCAACAATTTTGACTACTGTACAGACGATACGTATATAAATGCGCCATTTATGTTGAATGTGGAAGTTGAAGCTGTTGCTTGTATGACCTTTCTTTTCACTCTTGTTCACTACCGCATGTAATTCAGTTTCATGACATGGTGCTGTGGTAGAAGTACTCTCTGGAGAATACATTAACGATTGTGGAAAACGAAAACGTTTCATATCATTAAAGAATTTACAGCAACAATTCTTGTCATAGCTTTCATTTTTAGTCTTTTAACTTAACTCATGTAAAATCTTTAGCTTCATCATGACATCACAGTGGCTACTATCACAAAGACATATATTTATGTATCTACAAGAAAAGATCAAAAAGGTTACTGGAGATTCATCTGTACCTCAATTATAGCTTTTATAGCGAAATCAGGATGATGGATGGAATAGTGATACATTAATGAAACCATACTTTAAAAGACACAAAAAGTAATCAATCACCATCTTGAGGAGCTAGATAAATTTTATTCCTATGTGATTCGTCTTTGTTGAGAAAATTTAAATTCTGATTGTGAGACATAAATATATGTAATTTTGCTATTATTCAGAACTTTCATGTGCACACCATTGAGCAAACATGGTCATTCAGTTACCACACACACACCCCTTGCACTCATTTTAGTGTTTTTCAAAGAGTATGAATATGAATCAACCAACAACCACAGAAACTATTGAATATATAGCATAAGAAAACTGGTGTAATAAAACTGACAGATATTAAAGTATTAAGCTTCTTCCTTCTTTCCTTAGAAAGCTAAAATCTCAAGTAGGCTCAAGTTCACCATCCACAATGATGGCACATGAGATGAAAATAAGACTTTTAACAAACGCAATTGAGTACAGATTGTGTTTTTGGTGACTTCGACAATCGCCAACACGGAAAACAAATTTCCGCAACGAACTATTCGACAAGTAGCTTCATACTTTTGTATTCATTCGACATAATACTTTTCGACAAAAGACGGAAATACTAGATAGCATTCTGGCGTTTTCCATACCCGTAGCCATCATCACCCCTCACCAACCTCCCTCGCCACAAATATTGAAATCCCGTACTACAATTCAACTGCTCAATTCGACGTAAATACGTAAATACAGCTATCAATTTGGGGATTCACATAAAACTGCAGTAAATTGCACTCAATAAGTCGTAGTAACAAGTTTTGTAGAAAATTTAAGGGGGCAAATATTATATTTGTATTAAAATGACATCCCATCCACTCTTAAGATAACCCACACCTTGAGCTAGAAAAAAGTGACCCGTCACACTTACATACCACACTTCAGTACCCATCGCGAGTGTGTGGTACTCATGTTTGATTTAGGGTGTTTGCATGAACAAATGCCAACAGCTTAACGTGATGATTTGATAGTATCATCCGACCCTCACGCATCGTAAATATTTCCTTTTAACTCGATCTTGACAGTTGAACAAGAACAAATTAATTTCTTTTCTTAAAAACCAATTGAATGCCATTTTTCAACAATGCTTACTTTGAATTTATATTTATTAGTTTCCTCAAAAGTGACAAAGTACTGTGACATACATAACAAATTTTAACATAACATATCATTATCATTGTATGTCATTTTATTTTTAGAAAAAATTCGTTGCCATAGTAATTAAAAAATAAGTAAGTTAGTAAATATGTAGTGTAAAAGTTTGTTCAATAATCATAATCACTAAGCAGCCCATAACTGCGCAGTTAAAAGTAACCTGCTACTGTAAATAGGAACATATAGTACCTACGAACATTACCCATAAATTGTTACAAGTGGTATGGATATGAATATGAATTTATGAAAGTAGGTGGAAAAAAATAATATGATTTACATGAAATCAAATATTATGCAGTCTTTGTGCGTATGACATCATATTATGTAGCTATGACATGCGGATGACATTAGCCCACTTTTATTCTTCGTGCGGAGCTCACTACTCATTCAGTCCTTTTTCACTCTTAGGATTTTTTATACTTCTATGATACGATCAAAAGACAATATTGGCTCACAGCTCAACCACATCATCTTCACTAGTCAGTCAAGTATCGTATTGCATTACCTAATAGGAATATGAGTAGGAGCAGACGAAACGACAGGAATAAAATTGAAAAAGAAGAAAAAACATCTCAGGAAGCCACTCACGATCGAAGTATAAATCTTATATGCATAACAAAATTGTAAATTGTTGAAGATGTATCCACTTCACGTCTTTTTGAACAAAAAAGCGAGAAAAGCATACGTTCAAAAGACAAAAAAGAAACAATGAACATGGCTAACAACACATTGGTATAACACAGTAATACTATTCGGTATGCAACCTCGCAATCATCATCAACTGATTATCAACTAATTTTATCTTTATGAGTTGATAGTAGGCATTACTCAAAACGTATTAGAAAATTGAGTCATATTCAAATTATAGGAATATTGGAAATGTACGATTAACAATAATACAGAACCCAGTAAGTACTAAAACAAATCATGGTCAAAAGAATATTTTGTTTTACTATGATATTCGTCATTTTTTAGTTTAAAGAAGAGCTTATTTGTAACTTCTTAGATGAAACCGTCAATAGAATGCACGTAAATTGGAGAGAATGAAGCTTGTTATGAGGCATGTGTTGCATAAACTACAACATATTATATCTTTTGTTAAATAATATATTTGGCAAAAAAAAGTACACGAGCACAACCAACAACGTAACAGAAATAGTAATGAGTCATCAGTCATCTTCATCACTCTTTTTCAACTAAAACGAGCTCAAAAGCATATAATGTTGCCCTCCTTTTTGCAAAGAAAATCTCAGAATCTTGCAAGCAGTCTGCTAGTTACCACCACCAACCACACTCTGTGTGTAATGTAATATCATAATATCAACAGCCTCGACTGTTCTGCGGTCGAGGCTTTTATTTTAGTCTAGAGTTTTAAGGTAATTAAATCGTATGCTTTTCAAAACAAGCCAAGTATACACAAAAAATATATATCTTGTAATATTTTACTTTTTTCTGAAACCTTGAAAAAGCTTCTATATTTACCTTGGGGAAAGTAAGCATCAAATAATGAGCCCACATTATATTTCAAAACGGCTGTTTAAAATGACTTATGCATAAAATTGCCTCGCTCAATACATTTGCATGCATACAGCTGGCTAACCAGTTACAAAAAATACAAGATAAATGACTAATTACTAATTACACAATTTGCCGAGAGTTGAAAGTGAGTTGATTAGAAAAAAAAGTCTCCATATCCCTGAGGACGACACGTTACTACTTCCTTAAGGCTTTTACTCTGGTTGACAATTGATAATATAAAAATAATAATTTATAAATAATAATACAGATTTCAGATATGTTACCTTACCACACATATTTAACATATGAAAATGAATAGCATGTCATGTTATGGTCATAGTCATGTAATATTTTCCATTGAATACAAACAAACTGCAACCTGTCATTTTTACCCACGCAGCTCACAAATCATATTTTGCTTCCAGTACACAGAATTTCGTTCTTTTCCCTGTTTTATGGCAGATGCACTCTTACAACCTTCACTTCAACTCATTCATGTGCTGTAATTTTCAAGCTGTACCGTATAAAATGGAGCCATTTTCATGGCACTGTCGACTTGTATCTGCTTAAGTAACCGATTCGACCCGGCACGTAGTTTTTTACAGTATATGTAGAAGTACCTACACATTTGCAATATTTGCATGTAACATCTTTCTTGTACTCAAAGGATTTTCACGTAGTAGTAAAGGATAAAACATATCTGATTTTTAGATCTAACAGCCGAGCCATTTATGGGTTCAAATATCACTTCGCGTATTAGAGACGAATATATAAGAACTATAAAATATGGATGTTATGCTCTTTATGTCGATCGAG
The DNA here is from genome assembly GCA_034699025.1 of Entomobrya cf. arborea Gr-Col-00668. Lineage (NCBI taxonomy): Eukaryota > Metazoa > Arthropoda > Collembola > Entomobryomorpha > Entomobryidae > Entomobrya > Entomobrya cf. arborea Gr-Col-00668. Next base: position 2,994 of record JAQIWN010004617.1, on the reverse strand, counting down.
GATGAAATGTTAGCGCACTTTTTAGTAAGCCTCACTGGCGGCTCTTTTGTTACTTGTCTCTTGGACTTTCCATTTAAACTTCTACGTCAACATTTTCCTCTTTACCCACTTGCTTTTGGTGCTTGATACACACTACCAATAAATCAAATCATCCTAACAATCTCTAAAGCCTATCCACGATGATGCCTTGTGTATAAACATTGTTAGTATAATGGTACAATATCACAGTCGATTTTCCTTGTTCTCTGGCTTTAATTTTTTAGTCTCAACTCAACTTTTACACTTTTACAATGATTCATAAAAAAATGTCTTCACACACATATGTTTCTTTTCAGTAATATATTTTCAAACTTGAACCGATAGCGGATAGTACTGATAGTCCATAAAATAGAATATGCAAGCATAAAACTCTAAATTCTACTCAGACAATGCCTCTGCTGGTATAAATCCCCATGACATGCAACCTTTTATTTATTACGCTAAAACCACACACAAAAAGCGTGTCATAAAGCAACAGCCAGCCGCATTACGACGATGAAAATTGTGCGGCCGTGGGGTAGCTCTTTGGTAGAACAATGCAGTTTGTCTCATTTTCCATTTCATATACGTTAAAATTTTATTTTTTCTTCGAAAAAATGTGATCGTAACAGCCTTTATGTCGGACGTGTAAACTTTTCAATTTACAGGACCGACTTTCACTCTCTCTCTCTCTCTTCTTGCAAGTCAGAATCTCGGATCAAACAAACCGAAAAAAGTACATCACTTGTGTTAGAAATACATATTTCGGTCGGTCGATAAGTTGTGGAAAAGCCAAATGTCACATGACTTATGCGATTCTTCCAGTTGGCAACACACGAAAGGATTCAAAATACTGGAGCAAAATGTCAGGACAGTCTACATAGTAGAGTATATAATGGAGAGGTGTAGTATTTAGCTTTACTTTATGGGAATGCTTGGCTAGTCAGTCAATACTGCACTGCCTGTACTGTACAGATTCAATCACTAATGTAAATTTTCATCCGCATTTTCAATGACCTACAAAGTGATTTTAATCATTCAAATATCTCACAAAACTTACCCTCCTTTCAATTTCAAACCATCTACTACTTCAATGGCACACAGAGAAAAACTATTTTCATCACACAAGAATTTTACACCATTAAATGGAAAAGAGCAGAGATTTATTTGAATGCACAATACAATTACAATCATAGTAATTTAATCAAAAGCTCCATTCCATAAAGCATGATAAATTTACATGACACCAGAAATGTGAGAAGTCATCTCAGTCAGAAGATGTAAATGCAATTATAAAGGAAAAGCTCATCCTTTCTTACCCAGCGAACCATTCATTTCCCCTGAAGCTTTTCCTGTCTTATAATAGTGTCTAATGTCTTCTGAGATAAATTTACGTTCTCCCTCTAAACCTGTGTGAAACACTTAATAGGTTGGTGTTGTATACACAAAAAAATGGAGGAAAAAGGAAAAGTTAAACACTTATTCAAGAGATCCAAACAAGTAGGAAACCAGATGAATGAATTTCAAACAGATATACACTAAATTGAGTAAATATTCACAACCAAGTACATATATTATGTGTTCTAGGTAAACAGAAGAAATTCGCGCTCTTCAGGAACATTCTTCAACAGAACCAACTAACTTGGAGCACAATTCCAGCCTCCGAGGTCTTGCTGCCAATGAAGATGATGGTGACGAAGTTTCAAAGGAGCATTTAATAACATGAACAAATTGCATCATCGATTAGTGTTCCTTTGGGACGAGTTCTTTGGTAAAACTAAATAAACAAATCAAATAAGGCGCAAACAAAGAACCAGTAAAAAAGTTATCCATTTAATTCAACTCGACTGATTGTTATTGGACTGGAATAATGGAGCACCAATATAAACACAATATCATACCACCACCACAAGAAGCAATGAAGAAAATTGCCCAAATCAACTTCCAATTCCAACTGAACTCTGCTTAGAGAAAGAGAAAAATACTTATCTTGTGAAAAAATGAATGAATCTTTACCCTGTTCACAGCAATAATGTATGTACCTATACACAACCCATTTATCCAATTCCAACAAAAATTCAACCCAGCGAACTACAGTAAAACTGATTGATGATCGTGTTGTAGAAACGTAACATAATTTGTTATCAGAACAACATCCGTAACATCCTATAGCACATACCATTACCATACGCCATTGACATCAACCAAACCATCCATTTCTATAATATTATAATCATCATCTAGTATGCCATCCGATTATACCACCACAAAAATCTCCTAACCACCACCATCGCTGTTTCTCTCTATTCAAAGGAATGAGAAAAAGTTTGGCAGTTGTTGTTATGTAAAAAGAAGAGAAACTGGCACATTATCAAATCAGTGCAAGAAGCATCAAAACGACTTATAGTCCGATACCTGCTATAACAGGAAAGAAACGAGCATGTATTTAAGGATCAATGAAAACGCCTGTTTTACTGAAGATAAATTCATTTTACATAATGTTTTTTTTCTTTGGCTTCTCTTAATACTGTTCCTCCTCGTCCACTCTTTGCTAACATACAAGATACAAGCACGCTTTTACTTTTTTCTTCTTATAACTTACCTAGCTATGTTTGTAAGCTGATTACCCTGCTCTGATATTTGCTTTGAGATGCTGCAGTGGAATTGCACCTTCTTGTTGGCTTTTCTGGCCCGTTGAAGGTTTCTGTGCAACTTTGTAAAACAGTGTAAAGTGAACATTCCTTCCAAAAAAACGCAGACGACTTCCTTTAATAAAACGACACAGAGCACATGTTCAGGATCAGCCTGAGTTGTCTTGATTATCTCCCCAATGACTCCTCTCTTTATGGGAACTCACTTTTATGCGCCATAAAATTGTTGTGGAAAGTAAGCATTTTGTGTATACAAAATAAATACACTTGACGAGTGAGAGAGAGACGATGAACTCAGTCAATACAGTACAAATCATCATTATAA
>JAQIWN010004616.1:0-10954 GCA_034699025.1 Entomobrya cf. arborea Gr-Col-00668 | reverse complement strand
TGAACTGGGAACTTATGAGAAAGAACAATTTTGTACCTGGTGGTAATATTGCATCATGTGTCATTTCAAAAAGTATTGCCTGCTCACTACTCACTCGCTCTCAAAGTGTCAAGACTTATTAAACTGGTGGAGCAAAAGAATAAAAAAGAGTGATACCGATGCCGACATACCAAGAATAGAATAATATCCGCTTTGACTTGACATGTTTCATTGTCACATTGTTCTTCTTTTCTGATCTCATCTCATCTGATATGATATTATATAGTTTTGCTTTGTTAAGTTGAACAATAATACATTTTTTTTATTTCAGGATGGGTGCAATACACAGGTAGGTAAAATGACTCACAGTAATAGACAATAGAACAGGAACAAGAAAACTTTGTCAAATGGTTTGTCTTGAAAATTAAATATGATTGTTGATTAAATCCATGAGTACATGTGTACATCTCTCTATGATTGTTATCATCATCAAAAGGAATGCATGCACTAGTGCACCTTACATGTGCGGTCATGTCACCCCTTTTCATGTGTTCTGTGGTGATTCAACTTGACAGATGAACATGAACCCTCTCAGGGGAAAATAAAGCGAAACAATCAAAAAGTATACCTATTAATGTCCAGTGAAACAAAAGGACCAAAAAAGAGAAACCACAAAACAAGCAAATACATTATTATTTTCAGGTGGTCTCTCTCTCTTGCATTCTTCCAACTATTTCAAATTATTCCACAACACCAAACAACTATCACCGGATCACCTCAGAAATAAAAAATTGGTAGAGATTCCTAACCAACTTGTTTTCCTGTCATGTACAATTTCAGTAGAAAAACAGACAAAGCAAAACAACAAAATGTTTTACTTGTCTCAATTTGTAGCTATTATTTTCCTATTAAAAACGAAAGCGACATTGCAATGCGCATTGCATAATACACTGCATTTTTTTCCAGTACCATACCAGCACCTTCACCACAAACATGACATGACATGATGACCATGTATGTATGCTTTACATACTATAGACCTATCAGTAAGCACCAACCGTTAGCGATTGGACATGTCAGGTGGTTTTTTGGCTTGGCTTCCCTTTTTCTCTTCTTCCACAGATAATTTCGTTATGCTTGTCTCCTTAACAAAAAGAGACTTGGACGGACAAAAGTCCAAAAGATGTTTTTTTTTTCTGTTATACTAATCTAGCTCCATTTGAGGAAGTCAGGTATCCATCCATGCCAATGCCCAAGTAAGGCAACTTGCTGACTTTACTTGACTTGCCATGCCTTTTTGCATAATCACTGTACTGAGATGAGAGAAGCTCTCTCTCTCTTTGCGCTAATCCCCCTTTTCCTTCTTCTGTTGTACAGGTGCCCTCCCCTTTCAAGGAAACTTGTTGGTGAGTTCGTGTGTCTGTGCCTATTTGCCTACTCCCGGGATTAGCAGAGAGAGGAACCTTCTTACTATTTCAGATGGTTATTCAGTAAAAAGCAAAAGGGAATTAGGTAATCAGACAGAACTTCTTTTTTTCTCCTTATTATGTCACTCGTAGGATATCTCTCCCTGACAATTCATCTTTTTATTACTATTATTATATTCCTTCTTTCTTCCCTCTAATCTCAGATTAACCTGCTTTCAGCACGCACCACATCCGTCCATCCATCCCATTCTTGAAAAGTCTATGGCCCACATGCACACTACGGTCACTTGTGAGAACTGAGCTCAACTTAAACTGGAGATTGGAGATTTTTTTTTGTATATTATTGACGACTTTTCCTTATCGAGTATAACCATATATTAGGCATAATTAAAAGTTAAAAAGAGTCAAGTGGAAAAGGAGAAAGGACGACAACTGATGATGGTGACTCTCTCTGACTTTGTTTTGCTTTAACTTTGCTTTAGCCTTTCTCAAATCAACATTGTCGTCGTCGTACAAGCCTACAACGACTACTCCGCCTGTTCACTGTTCATCAATTTCATTAATTAGAGGCTGTTGTTGTTGGTCGTCGTCGTGGCAGTGATGATGGCGGTGGTGTTGGTATCGTGGTACAGTGTTCTCGTGGTAAATAAAGCTACATATAAATATACATACATAGATATATAATCTTATTTGATGTATGTATGTATATTTCTATGTTCAGAGGACAAAATTGAGGAGGACGATTATTATCATCATCGTCATTCTCCTCAGCAGCAGCCTTTTACTTCTTCCAGTCGTTTGACTGGATATTGCGCTATGATGATAGAGGTAGCAGCAGCCTTGCCTTCGTTTTCGTCGTCGTAGTAAACACAGAGAACACAGAGTTCTAATAATTTGTACTCTCATTCTCTGGCCTGGTCTCGGGGCCTCTTTCTTTCTTTCTCTCTCACAGGATCATGTGCCAAGTCGAGTGGAAAAAATATAACGAGCTTGCTTCACTTCAGACTCTCTCTCAACTCAAAACTCTCTCTAAATTTTTTGCTTTGCTTGCTTCCCTCGTTTCTCTCTCTCTCTCTCCAACTGACTGAGTGAAAGAACAGGATAGTGCGGCGAATGCTACTACTAATGCTTATTGTATGTCCCTTTGAAAAGTAACTTGCAACAGCAAAAGCAGAAAACACAGTTATTCATTCTCCAAAAAAATTCAAAGGGAAAATGGAAACACTTTATAAATATACACAAATACATTCATGTAGGTACATTATATCTATATATTTTCCAGCTGGTAATGATCCTCGTCAACTTCATCATCATCACCAACAGCACAAACGGAACAGCAATAATAACAAGATGAGAGACATTAGCAGAAAAAAGCAGGACTTGGACCAGAAAAGTCCATATAAGCACAGTAGTCAATATATTTATTGCATATCAGTAAAAAGTACACATGCGTATGTGAATATGTACAATGTACAACTGGACACTATACATCTCGACAACTCAAGTCAAGTCATCAACATCAAGAGAATTGAATGGCTTATGTTGCTGCTGATGATGATGATGATGCCACTTCACTCTATGTATTTTCTTTTTCTCTTGTTCTCACTCACACACAACAGCAAAGAAAGCATTGTTTCATTTTCACTTGACTGCATACCACCACACTACCAACAACTTTTTATGATGTTAACAGTCAAAGAAAGAAAGAAAAGAGAGAGACAAAGAAAATAAGAAACAATTTTTTCTGCTGCTGCTTTCTTTCTTTTTTATATATATTTTTCTCTATAGAGAAGATGATGAAGAGCGAGAAGGCCGACGACTAAAATTGTAGAGGTTTGAGGCCGTTGAGTTGGTGTGGTGGTGATGACACTAACGAGTTTCCATTTTCTCTGCTCAAAAATCCATGAAATTAACTGTGAATTGATTTTTGGCACAAGAGACAAAAGAGGAGGAGAGAAATGGGATGGATGGGAAAGTGAGACCAAAAAGTGGAAGCAAAAAAGGCAGTTCAAAACAAAAGCTCTTTACTTTTCTGTTCTGCAGCAGTAGTAACCTCATCATCATCATCATCATCATAGTGTACATATTATTTACGAAGAATGGCGTAGTGATATATATTTTTTGGTGAATATTTTTTTTCTGTTGGAAACAAAGAGAGAGAGAGAGGTCGTTAAAAATATGCAAAAGGGTATCTGGTATCATCCTCCAAGGTGAATCCTCATAAATTACGATCTCTATAAAATTGGATGATAGGTGGTGGTGGTGGAATAGCCAAAACCATAAATACCTTTGGTGCTATAGTCAATACCCATCATCACATTTACATCTTGTATCATTACCTATTATTATTACGAATCTATGATATATGCATGTATAAAGAGTTTTGCAAAAAGAATCTTTATCTCGAGAAATATTTATTTTTTTTGCAGCTCATTTGGGTTTGTGTGAAAAATGCTGTCATATTTTATGACCTTTTCTTTCCACATATTTATGTAAATATTTATGGCACTAACTTCAATAGAAAATATGAGAGGAGGGTGAACAGTGGAGAAGGAAAACAAGGGATTTCATTTTACAAGACGGAAAAGAATGTAATGAGAAGAAAACCGGTTTTTAATTACTTTTAATTTTTATCTCTACCCTCTCCAAAAAGACAGTATACACTACTCCACCCACTCATTTTATTTTTTTTTTAAATTGATTGGCAACAACTAAAATATTCTTAGAAAAAATTCACATAATAGTGACACTTTAACCCTTTTTGTTTTTTATATCCTGGGACACACATGCCACACATCCTCCCCTACAAAAATATTACTTACTCAAGTTGATTGACAAAAAAAAAGAGTTGCATAATGTCATTACTATTATTATTATTAATATTATTGCTTATTCCACCACCACGAGTGTCGTGTGTTCTAGTCTCGTCTTGTCGGCCTTTCGGCCTGCCCTGTCCTGGGGACCACCTTGGAGTAAGAAAATAACTTTGTCTTTTTTTCCTCTTATGTTGGTCAATCTCTCTCTTGTTTCAGTTTTGTCCACTTACCTCATCATCGTCAACCCACCAACAACCAAAACAAGAAAACGGTGACAATACAACATTCATATTATTTTTGTACCCAGTAAAAAAGTGGCAGTTACAACATAAACACAAGTATGCAGAGACTCTGCAGCAGGAGCAGAAGTACATATTATTGTCTGGAGAGAATCCTCGTCGTCCTGAGAAAAATCATAAATTTATTACACAGCTTTCCTGATGGTTTTGATAATATGTTGTGTTGGTGGTGGTGGTAGTGGGACAGAGAGAAAGAGACAGAGAACCAAGTTGTTACATTACACAACAATCCAACCATCCAACAGAAAATGTAACCGGAGGCAGTACATAGTACAGGACACTGAGTCAGTGAGAGAGAGAGAGAAGCAGTGTCATTGTCGTTTCAAGACATCACGTCTCAGAGGGGAACCTCAAAAAACTAAAGTAAAACCTGCATAGCAGCAGCAGCAGTTATTCTTGTTATATTATTGCCTTTATGATTGCTACACTCTTTTTCTACCTTCATCATCATCATAGTTACTTGCGTTACTTAACTTAGATACTAGCCAGCCTACATAACACATTACATAGCAAAGCGCTCATGTCTCCAGTTGTTTTTTGACACAAACAAACACACACTTACTCTTTCTCTCTCTCTTTCTCTGAAACAAGCAATCTTGCCATCAGCATGATCAAAATATGTACATATTTCATATGACACTGATACTACGTCACTATCAGAGTATATATATGCTTCTAATAATAATAACAATAATAATGGGACATTGCATAAGGCCTTTCTATAATAATAATTTTATAAAGGTACACTATCATCATCCAAACAACAAAGAAGAATTAGCCAACTTCTAAGCAAAACTTGTTTATGTTATTTTTTGTCTGGAAATGTGTACAGGAGACAGATGAGATGATGACCTTATCTCTATTTATATGACTAGTGTAAATATATGTACATTATTATTATTATGGCATTATTATTAGTAAGGAAGCGCATTATCATCAACATCATCTCATCATGCTTTGCACACACTCTCACATGGCACAAGAGAATAATATGAGTACAAAAAGTAGAGCAGAGCAGAACAAGGAGAGCATCCATCCATCTAACAAAAATGTCAACTAGCTGTAAAAAATAAAAAGGGTTCATACTGCGCTCTCTCTCTTGTTCTTGTCTTTTTGGCTCTGCAGAGAAAAAGAGATGATGGAAAATGTCAAAGTGACTTGCAAAAATATTATACACATCTTGAAGAAAATGGAAATGGAAAGAGTTAACTAACTTTATTATGTCATGATAAGTGTGTATGTGTGTGTGTAACATGCATGTATAAAGTTTAAATACCCGGCCCGGGTAATAAAAATGTTTCGAATATTTTTTACTTTATTGAGGCTTTGCTTTAAGTTCCCACATAAAAATTTACGTATTACGATCAACTGACATGAAAAGTTTCAATTTAACCCTTTTTATTTTTTTCCATTTTAAGTGCATAGTAATAGCAAAACCTAATAATCACCATAACTTCACATTATATTCCAAAGCAGGAAATCTGTTAAGGAGAGAAGAAGAACTAAAGGATTTTGTCGAACTTAAAGAGTTTTTTCCTTCCCCTTCACAATCATCTTATCATCACCACAAATCAAAGAATCAAACAAGTCTACTCACTCAACTTAAAAGAAAAAAAACTGATTATGTCGATATTAGTCAAGTAGTGAGTGAGGTTGCTGGACAATAAGAAACAGTCCATTCATGTAATGTCCCCTTTCTCATTTTTTAACTGTACTTTATACCTAACAAATAAAGCTTACTAAAAAAATACATCACTATACCACCACCACAACCAGAATTTCTGACTTGACTTTTAAGAATGAGTATGCATGTTTACTGTATATTGAATGCTGATGATGGTTGGTTTGGTTTTAAAAGAGTTTTTGATATATGATGGACATAAAAGCAGTGGTATCAGACCAGAGGATCAGTAAATAAAAGAGCAACTTATAACAATTATTCGGGACACTCCCTCTCACTAAACTCTCTACAGTCCATACACTGACAATGCACCAGACACGCACACACCAACCACATAGTATAAACTACATATATGTACCTACGTGCACAAATTCCCACAAAAATATATAAATATGTCGGCACTCATTCTCTGAGTTCTCCAGGCAGCCTTTTTCTACCTACCTATTTAGCTAATGTACGTCGTCCATCTACAAATAATGCAACCTTTGTTTCCATTCTTGATATTTTTTTTTATTTCATGGCCCATTGTTTCCCCTTCCCCATCACTGCCACTACCACCGCACACACACCTTTACCTTTTTTTTCAGTGCGTGCAGCAACTCACCAAAAAATCCAACCAAAAAGGAGTCAGGTTACAAGAGTAGAAATACAGGACACAATCGTCGTAAAATAACCACAGAGAACTAGACACAAACACAACACACACTCAAACAACCTGACTTTTTTCCCATTTAGTCCATTCAAGTCACCCAGGCAGGTAGAGAAGAAGAAAAAAAAACCCTTATCCAGCCAAAAAGAAAGATAAATCGTTTTGCTCTCTTGTGTGCCATGTTGTTATGCTGGTATGCTATTTTCTTTCAAGAAGGAACATATTTTCTTTATCTTTTTCTCAAAGAGAACAAAAGTACAAGAGACTCATAGAGAACAACTATCGTCATAGCCCATCGTCGTCTCTAATTTATCGTGTTTGTTTTAACAAAGCCAATCATGTTATTAAAGTAATTAGTTATGCGCATAGCTAAAAAAAAGTATAAAACAAGCTGAGCTGGAACTCCATCTTTGCAGTTTTGCTTACCATCTCACAAACTCTTTTTTAACTCTTTCGCTCTCTCTCTCTCGGCTTGCTTGCTGGCTTATTTGGGAAACAAAAGAAGATGATGGTGATGATAAAGCAGAAAAAGTGTGTGTATGCATTACTCTTTTTTGTTCTATTAATAAATAGTGTTGTTGGAGTATGGCTTGTCTTTGAAAAGGAAAAGGAGAAGACAATAGGCGATACGAGCTCCTTTCACATTACCTTGTAATGAGCTGAGTTGGCACTATTAACGCAACTAATGGCTGTAAAATATTGTCCATTTATCAAATCATCTCTCTTGTCTTCTCTCTCTCTCTCTTGATATTCTTCTTTAAAGAGAAAAATACCTACTCAAGTCAACTCAAGATCACTTTTAAAAGTAAGGTGGTATGGTAAAGGTAGTATAGTGTAGTCTTGGCTATTCAACAGACACAAGTCATTTCCATTGTTGTCCTTATCACTTACAAGTAATCTCCAATTTCATAAGCTGATTTTCTAAAAACTGTCCTCCTCTTCCATTGGGGGATTCTGAGAAAATGTTATTTTTTTTCACTAACTATAATATACCATGTGACAAGTAATTTTTAATCGGTTTTATTATTAATCCTTGAAAAATATATTTATGCAAAATATCTTCTCTTTTTAAGGAATGCATGATGTCAGAAGACAACCACAGCCACTTTTCACTTGAGTTTTTACTGAGAGATGATGATGAAAAGCATGAAAAGAACCGAAAAGGCAGCGTATCGAAATGCAGCAGGCTTACAGGCACACATGTGGCACACGGCATATTACTTCGTTATGCATTGCTATCCTATTCTCACATGTTTATAACAATCACTTATATTTTTTTCTTCTGTCTTTCACGCAATGATTCACTTTATTTTTCTTGACTTGTACCTTTTTTGCCTAAGAAGAAATTTGAAGGTGTGCTTTTCATCATCATTCCATGAAAATTTCAAGTTTGACTTGAAACAAGCCATATGTTCGTTTTGCTCTGTGGTACAATTGGTTTTGGATCTTCATTTTCAATTTCATGTACACTTTTTATATTATTTATTGCTACCCTGTTATAAATACAATACAAGAGGTTATATACTTTTTTAAGTTTAATTCTTTTGAAAATTGTCGGTGCGTTTTTTCACGGTGTTATTATCAAATTATCAGCACAAGAATACTTTTGTACAACAGCACTACTGTGAATACTTTTTTTTTGGTGGAGGGCTGGGTCTCAACTCAAGAACTCATTCAACTGTAAATACATTAGATCATGTGCTCCCCCTCTCTCTCCCTAATAAATGAGATAGGTAATATGAATGAAAAGGGTTAACGTTGCTGATGATGATGAAATGAGTGAACGCCGAAAAAAGCTCAAGCCGCATTTATTCAATATGCATACCAAAGGAATCTGTGGAGATGCACAGGAGAGAGAAGTTGATACTCAACAGAAGAAAATTTCCACACGTTCCTTTCCACCTATCCGCCTCCCACCTCCACCACCCCTGTATATATATTTATTTGACAAGAAAAGCTTTGGAAAGAGGTCAGCTTTAAATAAAAAAAAGTTGCTGTATATCTACTACGCACTTCAAAAAAATGTATACATCCTTTGATGATAATTCACTTCACTTGAAGCACTTGGAAGAAAGATACACACAAGCACCGAAAAAAATATACAAAGAAGAGTTATTATTTTATAGAAGTCTGATGACGATGATGATAATATAATAGCAAGTATGAAGTATGCTTATTGTTGAAAAAGAGAGAATAGTTTCCAGTTTAATGAGTGGAGACGGCATATGTATATAACAATCACTTTGCATGCATGCATGTGTTTAAGCCAAGTGGTTAAAAATCGTCATGGTCTGTTCCATTAGATGATATGTGCATCAAAGCCTTTTTTGAAGTGCCCCTTAACCTTTACCAGCAACCTAACGATCGTTTTTTAAAATAAAGTGGAGTTTCCTCCACCCACCAAATATTGAATAACAAGTGTGCTAAGTGATTGCAGTTATCATCATATTATATATTTTTCATAATAATAAGCAAAGTGAAAGGGTTAAAAAATTTATTGCCATCATTTTACCAATTAAACATGATTTACTGCTGAGAAGGAGGAGGAGTAAAAATGGTGATGGTCTTTTTTCTAATTTTTCTAAAAGGATTTTTTTTTGATGGGATCCATTGATACGTAAGACAATTACAACATAGGTATAAAGACTGTTGGTTGGCCTTGTACGCATGTTAATTTATTCAAGAGCAGTGTAATTTAAAAATTATATCTATTCCCAGTTGGATAGATCCTTCCAAAAACAATACATAGTTTATAGCGACTCTACCTTTTAAATTGTGCGATGATGGTGGAATTTGATGACATGCCATGTCAAAACATATATAACCAAAGCAATTGTTCACGATGGATGATTGGATAGATTACTCACCTGAAAAAAATCACAAAAATAGAGACATTGATTAAATTTTCCATACAAGAGTTTACACGATGCTATTAAGCTAGAGTTCAATTAACACATGAAAATTGGTTTGCTAGAAAGCAGGCAAGCTTAAAAGACTAGGTCAAACTTTTCCATCGACAAACTTTTTGCAAGAATGGTGTATTTTTAATGTTTTTGAGTGTGTGCGTGTGTGAGGATAGTGTGGTTATCGATACATTTTTTGGAATTCACCCTGGCCTGCTGGCCAGACATTCTATTGACTTTGTTTGGGTGTTGGTTGGTTAGTTTTTTTTTGAGGAAGCGCTTTGTCACCAAAAAATTCAGCACAATAAAAAAAAGTGCAAAAACATGGGTGGAACGGTGGTGAAATGAATTCAATCCAGCCGAGCTAACCCAAACTTTGCTTTTTACAAGTTTATTTTTTGTGATTGTGGTGGTAGAGGTCCATTAGAAAAAATAGGTGGAATTGTTTGACGGATATCCAGCATAAGGACAATACTAAAAGCAGAGAAAATAAAATCGGGCAAGGGAATGCGATAACTGGGCTCTCTGCTCAGTTTTCACATGACGACAACAACAACGGCACTACTGTCATAATGACGATGATGGAATGGAATGAAACGAAAATGTGAAATCCAACTTTTTATTCCCTCGCAGAAAAAAAACACTCTCACTCTTCTTTCCACGCTTTTTTGTTGTTCTGTGCGTGAAAGCGAATTCGCGGATCATTGGAAACTTTTTTTGGGGGGGTTCTAAAAATATATCAGCGGCTAAAGCCAGTAGAGTAACACCGACCCGAGACCAAACCAGACCACTACTTCCATTATTCCATTATGCCCGAACAGTGTAAAATATATTTTGTTAGAGTTTTTTTTTTTACTGAATTGTGTGGAAAATTGGCGTCCTAAAGCAAAAACTCTATTTAAGTAATTCCATTAAGTAACCACCATACCATAACACATGGAGAAAATTGCAAAGTGTAAAAGACCGTCTCAAGCCCAGCTACACTTTCAACTCTCAACCAATTTTCATGGATTGGAACAGGTGTACTCTCTAAATCCAATAAAATAGCGCGACGAATTAGCTGTTTAAAAAAACCAAGCTTCATTAAATTTTGCCTACAACATAAACAATTATTTTCCATTTTTTCTTCATTTAAAAATTCCTGGTCGGTGTTAAAAAAACAAGTTTAGTTGGTGGTCTCTTTCTTCACGGCCATGTAGA
>JAQIWN010004615.1:0-10962 GCA_034699025.1 Entomobrya cf. arborea Gr-Col-00668 | reverse complement strand
TATTACTTCTAAAGTTCTGACAAGTCGTGAGTCTCCTAAAGCTGCAGAAATCCATTTAGCTTTGTCGCCAGGTTGGTAACAACTTGAGTCGTTCGTGACGTGGCAAACAAGAAGCGAATATTTTGGGACAGTATTCCAAAACTCGGTTCGCCACTTTTCCTTTTCGAAGTTTAGATCAAAGTTAATTAAAAATACGTCTTTGATTATGGTCCTGAACCATGTATCCTCATAGTAAAGAAATGGAGCCTTTAATTGGTTGGGTGGGTCTAAGTAGACGTTTGCCTCACATTTGGCTCTTCTGCATGACAATAGAAAACGGTCATTCAGCGACATTTGAACATATTTCTCTGAATAAGCAAGATATTCCGACAGTATGGCTTCATCGCTTAACAAATGCGCTGCTTTTATGTGATTTTTGAATTTGGCTTCTAGTATCCACTTTGTAACATTTTCTTGTTCTGCTGATCTCCATTCATATGGCCATAAATTTTTGTATTGGGGAAATGTTAGGTACCTTAGAAGGACGACAGGTTGTGTAACCGACTTGTGATTTATATCAACGCCAAGAAAATTTATTACACGTGTCGTACATCCTGCAAATGCATTAATTTCAATGTGGTCGTTGGTGGTGTAATCTTGCATTGAGTTTTTAAAGGACCAACTGCTGACATCTGTACAATTGTATACAGGTATTAGAAGCAAAATGAAGAATACAGTTTCAAAAGTATGCTGAACTACCATGTCGAATGAAATGTGAACTTTTGTGCAAACTATTGTACATTAATTGACTAAACGAGGACAAAATTGGTTGGAAAAAAGTGACTTAAAATTGGGGTCGGAGTCGAGACGTCTTTCGGACCACTTTAAGAAGAAGCTCTAAGAAACAGTTTACTTTAAGTTACTTGCTTAAGTCGAAACGCTATCCATGAATAATATTACAAAGCTCGTATAAGGTTAGCTCAATTTTTTTCATTTATTGGATTCCTAATTGGGTTTTTAAAATGACTTTTGTACAAATAGATTTATAACTTATGGAACAAAAGAAAATTGGATCAACCCACATAATCCAAACCGAATTGAGTATAGATTTTTCTAAAATAATGCTTCCTGTAAATCGATACTAGCCAGTTTTTTCGATAGTGCTAACTCTAAAGGGTAAAAACACTAAATAAAGAACAATATACCGCATATAAAATTAAATGCCGTAACGGTGCTTCTAGAAGCTTTTATAAACTTTAAAGATACACGTTTATTTTGTAACTCGACGTCATAAAAAATCATTTCAGTTTTAATTAAGATATTTTTGCATTCGACTTCTTATGCTACTATAATACAAACGTATAAGCTCGAATTGTGTATACAGAAAAACTACATTGGGCCTTCTCCCGAGATGGATATGAGCCCCTCATAAATGCCCTCATATGTAATACACCTCATATCTCCATAGTGCGGTAAATACAAAATACGCAATATACACTTACGCAGATTCTCGGGAGTTGGCCTATTATGTTTTTTTTTTAGAAAATATGAATGATCTAATAAAATTTTCCCTCACGAGCAAACTTCTCTGGAGAACTTGTAAATGCTTCCCAGAAAGTACCAATACAGATTTTTATGTGACAACCACTAGACAAAAACCACGGCAACTTATAATAAAATATTCTGAATATAGAGAAACTTTGCAAACAATTAAATAATATGTCATGAATGAGATACTGTTTCGCAAAAACGAAATAGTTAAACAAAAACTCAATTGAATTTTAATATGTCAAGCAAATCCAGAAATATAGTTTCAAATGTATTTTGAACCAATTCCTCGAATAAAAAGTGAATTGTTGTTCAAACTAAAGCACGGGATTTTGCTTGACAAGGAAAAAATACAAAACGTTAATTTCAGTTTTTGATAACCCAAAATTTGTACTAAAGTTTGAAAAAGTTTGCAAGAATTTTATGAAGAAATTCAGTATCAGGCTTTTACTTAACAGTACGTAGATAATTTACAGAATAATTTAATGAGGGAATGCTTGACTTGATTCAGTAAAATCGTATCACTTGTGGTTCACTTGGGTGAGACTAAACGCTTGTCATGATTAAAGCTTGTATAATGTTTGCTTCAAAAGCAATTATCAAGTTATTTCAATAATGTTGGATACAAAATTAGATACAGTATTAGATATCGCTTCGTAAAGTATAGTTACCTTTTTAATAATATATGGCTCCTTATTAATTTTTTAAATCATATTCAAACCATTAGAAATGTATCTAATGAGAAAAAAGATAATTGGATCGGCCCAAATGGTCTAAAAATAATTCAATATGACTGAAATGCTCCTTAATGTAAATCCATACCAGGCAGATACTAATATTCTGCTGCTGTTGGTTATGTTATGAATACTAAAAAACTAGACATAGAATAATATATCATATAACATACATTGGTTTTGCTGGTTCTCTAAAGACAAGAGATATGATATAAATGGATAGCAAACGTCGTACAAAATAACAAGAGGGACATGAGGTCAATGTTATAAGATATGGGTTACTTTATATCAATGGAAACGCGTTATAACGCCAATTTTAGATAGAAATATTGAACTTTTTGAGCTGTCATGAAAAATGCATTTACTTTTCTGCCGTACTATATCTGTGTAGAGAATAGTAGTCAAGACCATAAAGTAACATATCTAAAAACTGTGTGGATCACGCAGAACCCCCGATTGCTATTCCACTAACTATTTTCTAAAGGTTGTCATTGTTTTATCACATGCTTGTGGATTAAATTGTTCTGGATAATACAACGAATAAAATTTTTTGAGATCTGGAGTCATTGTAGATTTCGCTAAATTTTTTTAGTGTTAACTTTAAATGATAAATTGTCACAAGCCTTTAATCAAACAATGTTTGGAGTTTAAACGACACTGTTTCTTTTTGAAAGTACTTGTTTTCCTAGAAAACTTGTAATTGCTTCGCAGTGAAAGCCAGTATAAGCTTTTCTGTCACAACTAGTAAACAAATTATGACAACTTATCATCGATGATCAATTACATGAATTAAAATAGCTGCATGGCTTGTAGCTAACGTGCTAATCACTACAATTTTCAATTAATAAAGCTATAAGATCTCCAAGGTCAATGTAAGGAAGCTTGTATTATATTGTAGAACAAAAAAATATTAACTATACAACGATTGTTTAAAAAAATATACTACGTTTAAACTTAATTTAAATATTGTAAATAGTCGAAAGTAAATTTAGAAACATTTTGGAAAATGCAAAACTGAGAATTAAAAAATCCAGAAGAATATTATAATAAACAATGATTTTTCACTATAGTTGTTTGCCTAAACTAGCATTTTTTTACCTTCGTACAAAAATCTTTTTGTTGCTATAATTTGACTAGCATAATGATTTTGAGAATTTAAAAAGCAGTAATACTTCTAAAACATTAAGTGAGTTTGAATAGTCCACAAAGACAAGGAATATGTCTAATAGCTTACAACTTGCCTTACAACGCAGCTGATGAAACTTTGAATCATAAACAAAAATAAGCAAATATACGATCTAATCTTTTAGATGATGCATTGTTTTTGAAGGAATAATAGTGCACAACGTAAATGCTGTTTGCTTAAAATACTATTTGTTGAAATTTTTCAAATCTAGTTTCTTTAATTCTTAACTATACATTCCTTAAAATATGTACTGAGTCGCTGGTAACGTTATATCAAATATTTGTAAATGACAAAAATTTACAACCTACTTTATAATATAATTTGCTTTCTTAAACAAACAAACAAGATAATGTATTGTACACAATTTGTGCATTAAAGTTGCAACTATTCGAATATTTGTAAGACAAAATAAATACATCATTTTTATGTAACCTAAAATTATTCTCCGCAACTCAAAAATTATGCAAAATAGGGCAACTGATAAACTTCTAAACAGAAAAACAAAAATTACAAGAATATTTCCCGTCATGCTTGGTTTTGTGGGAATTACATTTTCCTTGCTGAGAATGAGATATGATCTATTTATAACTTTTCGCCACCATTCCAGTAAACCAGTGTAAGGGATTCAGGAAATTCGTTGAAGTACGGTTGAAGGTACATATGAATCACGGTACCAAAAATGTACGTACAAAGACGTGTAGGACTTTTTACCCACTTCTGAATGTTTTCCAAACTAATTCAATGATCGATGTGAAATTTGGGCTAAATAATTTGGCAAAACCCATGCGATTTTAGTGCAATTTTTAAGTCACTTTGTATCAAACTTTTCCTGTATTTTATGAAAACGATCGTACAAAGCATTTCTCTCTTGAAGCATCAGACAGGTGTCAAAATCAATAATACTTAATCCAACTAAATCGTCCAAATATAGTACCGGTTTAACAAGAGCTTCAATTAACTAAGGATGCATCCTAGAATATTTAGAAATTTTGACTGGTCTGTGTCTTTTTGTTAAAGTTTTTCAAGCTCAGCATAACCCAAAGGCCACCAACTATTATCTCTGCACATCTGTAAGTTATACCTGTCAATAAAATCGCGACCATTATATAAACACTCAACATATATATGTATGTATTAAAAATTTGTAATACGAGCGTACTCTGTAACCAGAGTTCGATATTACCCAGGCAAAACTGATAAATCCCAACCCACGTGGATAAAATGGGTTTAATGGACAATATGGGTTTAATGGGTTAAATTAAAAAAACCCATAAAATATTTCCGCCAAAACATACACTTTATGGTACATATATGTTGTATGCTATAAATAAAACCCGTATTACCCATTTTTGCTGAGAGTGGGCTGGGTATGGGTTTTACCCAGGGTTTTTTCATTTACCCATTAACCCAAGGCGCACTTTGACTGTAATATTGTCCTTAATAAGCTCATCAATATTTTTATATGAATTCTGTGATCTGGGTGATAAAATGTTATAAACATTCACACTTTTGAAAGCATCGCTAATTAGCAATCATAACAAAAGTGTTCCACTCATTTTAAATCTCATTTTTTCATCATCAAACTAAAGGAACGGTTAGGAAATTCCCACGGACAGCAAAATTGAATATTGAATTCAAAAATTTTATTTTTTGAACACTGATTTCAGATTTATTAATTTTTTTACAAAATATCATTTAATTTGTTTGCTTTATAATTATACTATAATTATGTCCTGATGATGAGACTGAAACGTTGACAAATTAACAGATTTTGCGTTTATTTAGCCAAGGATTTTATTCAGGTCAGCTCTAATTTTTTGAGTGAAATTAGCAAGTTGTTGTTGCAGCTGTGCAATAAGCTGGGTTTGTTGATCAAACTGCTTCTTCAGTTCCACAAACTTTAGCTCTAGCAGGTTACTAAAGCAGCTCGTTCTAAAGTAGGTTGAGTTCTGATCTGGTCCAAGTGACTGTATAATGTACGTTGCATTATTAAATATTTCTGTCTCACTGTACAGATTCATTCCTTTTGAATCATGATTGTGTCCGGCTCTTATATACTTGGGATTCCACGTGTTCACCGAACAGTCCGGCTCATAATATGCCAGCAGAGAATTATGGTGGTTATCAGCGGCCCATGCAGACATGCTTTGCACATATTTGGGAACGTTTACACATGAGCATAGGTTTTTGTAGCTTTCAAGCACCACCGGAACAAAAGAACGGGATGTCTCACTGTAAACGTTATTGATTATGTCCAGGTTGAGCTTGTTTCCA
Source organism: Entomobrya cf. arborea Gr-Col-00668 (assembly GCA_034699025.1). Lineage (NCBI taxonomy): Eukaryota > Metazoa > Arthropoda > Collembola > Entomobryomorpha > Entomobryidae > Entomobrya > Entomobrya cf. arborea Gr-Col-00668. The sequence continues at coordinate 5,241 of JAQIWN010004615.1, read as the reverse complement.
CCTTCCTTTTCGTTACAAATGTGGAATGACGTAACTTGGAAATCGTCTCTGTGAAAATAAATGGGGAAAATACATTCACAACTTTGAACTATTTTAGTTTGAAGATAAACTGTTACTACTGAACATCTTACTGATCATCGGACAGATGGATATCTCCTGGCATAAACTTTTTACTCCAAAGCGTTCTACAATTAGGGAAAGCGTATGCAATGAAACATGTATCTGTTCTGATCGATTTGGCCGAATATGTTTCCTTGGGAACATTGTTGCAGGGGTCTTTCGAATGGCTTCTCCGAAGGAATTCTATTTTTACGAGAGTAAATTTGAAAATAAATGTTTGATATTAAAATCAGAAATTATTGAATTCTGTATACTGAGCTGTATTCCACCACACAAAAGTGCCTGACACCTGATGCAGGTAATAAATCTGCATATTAAACCATAAAAGCGTCTTGTCAACTTACAATACACGCTTAGTCTGCCGAGTTGACTAATTAAAATTACATGATTAAAATTTTTTTTAATGCTTATTAAGAAAATAATAACCATTTTCCCAAATGTACATGTTTGGCTGACTTATGAGCTGCTTTTGTTTACAAAAATTCATCTGAAGCTTTTCGTTCACACAAGCGAGCGGCCGTAACACTGCACAATATTGAATACTCTCGTGATGGTTTGGATTCAAGTCATTAGTTTTTGAATGAACTTATTTGAAATGAAATTATTTAACTTGTACAAAATCGGTTCGACTCATAAAAGTCTTAGTAATATTGGAGAATTACATGAAATTTAAACATTTTGGTAGAACAAACAAAAAGTAGCCAAAATTTCAAAGACATTTGTGTTTCAGATCACCAGTAAATATATTTCATCATATAGTGGGACTTATACAGAGATATTTTATCATCCAAACACCATTAATAGTTCATATGAATTAAATTGTAATCATCACAATACGAGCATTTGCGATTTGAGAACAAACGAAACGGGCGTTGTGTTTACCGATGTTGGTTTTTGTGTATGTGATACTTGGAGAAGTAGGCGGCGCGCGCTAATTTATGTACACAAAAAGTAGCTGATAGGTCAGCCAAACATGCGCATTCGGGAAAATGGTTATTATTTTCTTAATCAGCATTAAAAAATGTTTTAATCATGCAATTTTAATTAGTCAACTCGGCAGACTTAGCGCAAGCTTGCATTGTTAGACTAATCAGGCAATGTGAATGAATAAAACTGAAATAGCTATGATTTGCTGCAGCAGCACTTGCCTATTACTTTTTCAGTGTTGCTGCTGCTGCACATCACAACAATTTCCTAATCATATTTTTTTATAAAACTAATAAATAACTTTTTTCAAAATATTGTAAAAATATTACCTGTAAAGTTATGGTCTCGAAAAAATTCAATGAGTACGCCTTGTGAACCACCAAAAGATATACTAAAAATAACTAGACGTGACATTAAATTTAAAATAAGTGATGTGGGACCACGCCCCATTTTTTATGTTTTTTTTCAACCTTCACACTAAATATTATTTTTATTTCCCGAATTTCGATTTTAGTCGAGTCAAGCTAGTGAACTGCTCGAAAAATGGGAAGTGAAGCACAATCAGTTAAAATTAAAATAATTATAGAAAAAAAATATGATAAGCTTATACGTTACAAATTTTCAAAAAATTTCTTGCCACTGTGCTGGACTACAAGAACTTGAATGTAATCCAGAAGAGATACTTTTTACTCTTTGATGTAATTGTACAGATGAATGGGATTATGTGGAAATTGCAGATGTAAAAGCAAATGAACAGATGGTTATTGGTAATATTTTTTGTAAATATGGTCCATTTCGCAATAGAAATTCTAAACTGGATTGAATGGAGGATGCGTCATCAGTTTTGTTTCTAGCAAGACCTAGTTTTTAGGTCAAGAAACGTATCCTTTGTCTTTTATGGCATTTAATGGTCAGCAACCAGAAGATTAACAAGTTTTTCAAGTGCTTAGACGCATGTTGTGAAAAACCTGCTTCGTTGAGAAAATTTGCTGCTTAAAATAAATTGGCATGTAAATTATGTGCGTCTTGTGAAAAACGCAAAGAGGAAAATTTTAAAGCTATTGTAAACCAGGCCATTTTAGTTTTTGGCTTCTTGGGGGTCAACGGAGCTGACTTAAGAGGTCAAATTATCACCATTAGATTCTGATAGTCAAGGTTTTTATGTGCTCTTTTGAACTATTATTAAGGATATTGGCCAAATTTTGGATTAAATAATTTTTTATAAATGCGCCTATTTATTTGCTAATACTCAGCCCCAGTAAACCAAAAATGGCCCCGAATTGCTAAAAAGTTTTAACCTTAAATGACACCATACGTGATCACGAAGGATTGAGCTAGCAGATAAAATATAAATGCTGATTTTGTACTTTTTCAAATTATAATTATTAATTAGTTTTTTTATTATATGTGATTGAAAACAAAACGGAATGTTTTTTTTTCGCAACGAAAAAAATACATTTAGTCTTGTTAGCCGAGGATTTCATGCAGGACAGCTCTAATTTTTCAGGCTGTTGGTCAGTGAAACATATTTCTAATTGTTTGTGACATTAAATGTTTGATTAAGGTTAAATAGGGCAAGAATTTTTAGATCATAATATACCTTAATTACGTCACTAGAAATGCAGATGATGCCATGAAAACCAATAATTCATCATCATCACTTAATAGACATGAGATTAGTTTTGAGTTTAGCAGTTAGAAACAATTTAAACTATTTATTGCAAATATTCTGAAAAAATAAATGGTACTATTGAACCTTTGATATTTCAAATTTCGTGATTTGATAGTTTCCAATTTTCGAGTTTAAATTTTAAATAAAAATTATTCCATAAATAATGTATTTTAAGTAAAACTAATAAATATTACACAAGAATATGCATTTTCTTTAATAAAAATGTGGACAATTCTGACAAAACACATAAAATCCTGAAAACTTTCAGGTTGGTAATTTCTTTTGTATTAGCATGATACTTTTAAATTGTGAAAGGCAACCTATTCAAATCTCGCAATGTTTCCATGTTTGAAAAACCTAAAAAGCCATATGCTCAAAAATAATAATTTGTTTTCGGAAGCAATGAAATATTTTGTTTGATTTATTAAAAACTTCGTTAATTCACGCTCGTTTTGATAAAATTATGGATTACTTGCCAAGGTCTGGCACAATTTATAATAGTTTAATATTTATAAACATAGTTTGGATCAAGTGTGTAGTTCTCTGGGAGTCCCATATTGTTGTTGCAATATGAAATATTACAGTAAATATTATACGAGTGATCTTTAATATCAACTATAGATTTTCCATTTTTCTCCATCTCATATATTTGGAATTGACCAATCTTATCTCTGCGGGCGCATCCTCTTGAGAATATATGGTCGCTCACCGATCTATTATATAAACTTTCTGAACAAATATGATAGTCCATGTTGCAGGTGTATACATTGGTTTCATTAGCAGAACATGTCCATCCAGTGTCAAGTTTTCCACAGCGAGTGTAATAGCATTGCACTGAAAAAATAATATTTTGGCTTTCAAAATCAACTAAATGTTACACATCTATCAACTAATTTAGGTATGGTTTAAAGCAATATTTAGGATAATAATTTTACACTGGGGAAACGATACATCGGATCTAAAATCGGATTCGTTTGAGTCAACGATGTAACGGTTTAGGCTACATATTAAAGTCACCGTAGCGAGTGCATTTAAGATCTGCATTTTGAAAAGAATTTAAATTGGTTTGTACTTTTACCTGCTATTAGGTACTATTACAATTTTAGTAAAATGAATTTTTAACTGAAGAGATTGAAATAATGTCTGCACGCATTTTTGAATGAAACAGGTAGAAGTTGGAGATGTTCTCTGTGTCACAAATGCTGATGCTTGGAATGCTAGTGATTAAGCAAATAATTGTTATTTTATTACATGCTATTAACTTATGGACATAAAAGTTATTACTTCCTACCTTATTGACGCATTTGTTGTATATTGAGACGAGACTAATAAGATAATGTAATAAATGATGTAAAATTTGGAATCATAAATTTAGTAATGTTCGTTTTGAAATGGTTTGTAGGTACATATGTATTATTTAACGACAACATTATCTATAAAAACATTATTAGTTCAAATGTAACTGAAATCATGATTGTAAAAAATTCATATTTATAATAAAAACCTATCTATCTATTTATTTAACGAAAACAAATCTAAACCAAATCAACTGTAGAAGAAATCAAAACACCAAAAAACGTACTGAAAATAGATATTTTATTTCAATCTTTGGATATATAGTCTTTGTTAAAGTCTTTACAAAACTGTTCTATAGCTAAGAAACCTATATAATTTATTCCAAAACATCATTTTATTTCATTTGCGTGATAAATTTTATTTCAGCAGCGAATTTTGGATTGTTTGCATAGCTTCCAAAATATATAAGTTAGGTCTCGACTTCATTCTCAATAGCCGGACAGTGCCTCACAAAGCACTATAATTGAAATACTCTTTATACAATAGAACAGATTAGGTATTATCATTTCATACAATAGGTCATAACAGTTTAAGTATAACACGTCAACAAAGAGCATCCAGCATTTTGCGCTTTAAGATTAGCATGCATTCGAATTGCATCTTCCCGGCTTAATGTAAGCGCGGTTTTCTTGCAGGAAATTAAACGTTGTTTCCGTTGTTAAACGTTGGCTTTTCTCGAATAAACAATAAGGTCGAAGAATCTAATTCAACTGTTTGGATCAGAATTTTGAGTTTGTTTTCAATCAAAGTGGTAAAAGAGTCAAATGGGACCATTGGAGTACCCACAGTTAAAGAAATAATATTGCTGCCCTTGTATAAATTTCCTAGAAAGACAATCGAATGCAGAACGACAGCAAGAAAGATGCTGTGCTTTTTCTAGCTGTTGTAAATCGGAATAAAGTTGTAGGTTGATCGAGAGCTGCAGTAAGCAGTTGATGTGCAACATTTGCTGTTCGGATATTTCTGGCAGCCTCAAGTATGTAATTACCTTTACTGTAGATATGACAAAAATAAAGAGAAGCAGTCAGACCGACAAATTAAATACTTCTACTAACCGCTAAAAATTAATTGGGTTGTGCCAGAAAATAAAAAAAAACTATTTTCTAATCTAAAACTAATCACATCCGAAATCTCGAAATTATTCACTACTGAAACTACGGAAGATA
>JAQIWN010004614.1:0-10963 GCA_034699025.1 Entomobrya cf. arborea Gr-Col-00668 | reverse complement strand
GACCATACTATGCACAAAAATTAAGCCGTTGATTTCAAATTCTAACCAGTGTAACATAATAGGAAAATGGTTTATCTACAATCAAAAATTATTCATTTGGCTATAGCTACAACGTTAATTTTGAAATAATTATGCATTTTCCGAGTATCTAATTTCATTTCTTTCATATTTCTGATGATTTAAGACATGCCATGTCTCCTCCCACAGGATCAGCCACATACTTTATACTTTGTCATTTGTTGGAACAAGTTGGAATGGAATATTTGAATGTCTATTTGCAGTTTACTACGGCATGCATTTGCATTGGTGTTGGCATAACAAATTACTTTTTTATCTAGTTTATAATTCGGAATACTCTTTGTGACACTGTCATGGAAACATAACACTAACGAAACGATCGATGCAAACAAAAATAGTTTTTAAAATACTTCAACTAACCTGTAATATGCAGTTAAACGTCACTGCCCCAGAATTTCAGGATAAAAAATGAGCCTTTCACTTCACACACTTGAGAAAAAAATGTTTTTAGTTCACAAGACAACCAGAGTAAGTTTTTAACTGTTCCAACACTTCCAATAATTATTCTCCCGACATCCTGATCCAGATGTTTCCCGGTACTCATAGACTGACAGCAGCGCAGCGTGCGTCGATGTACACTTACTCATGGAACATTGGCATGCCGTGCAGATTGAACTTCAAAATAGACAGATGATGATGTAGTGAGTGACGAAATGACATGTATAATTCAGTCTTCAGCGTAGAGCGCAGCGTCCAGCCAGCAGCTGATAAATGCACAGTCAGACACACAAAACTAGTAAATGTTCGCTTATGCGTTGTTATTACGGCTGTTGGTAGAACTAAAAATGTTCATGATCAACTTTTTCACGCTTCCCAAATCAGTTTTTTATAACACACGCAATTTATTAATGAGGCTTGGAAACCAAATCAGCTTAAGTTGATTTTCCATGCAAAGAGCTAATGCGCTTTAGGCTCGGCTTGTGCGTTGAATTTTTATCACTTTGTTGTTTTTGCAAAATTACACGTACCTATTAGAGTACGGCGTAAATTTTGTAGCTTTGCACAACATTCCTTTACTCAGAAATACAAGAATAGAAGTTGTCTTCGCAGCTCAGTGCAGCTCTAGTAACTTTAGAAAATAGAGTTCAGTCCAGAGATGAACTTTATTAATCCAAACGGAAAAAATGTGACTTTTTTATTCAGAAAATTTATCTTTCTCGTAAATGCGGCTTTTAATGTTCTGCACACGACACATCCCGTCCTCCTACTTCTTTTTGCATATAAGCGCGTCACTAATCTGGAATGGAAATCAAATTTCACATTAAAATGATTTTCATATCTTTCCTTTATGCAAATAGATATATGTTGACTTGGTGTATGCGGATAAAAAAATGTGGATAAATTCTCATGCATTCACATGTTTTTTAAACATTTACTAAAGCTTAAGATAACAGAGTTGACACTTGACTTGACGGTGGCCGTATTCAAATATTCATTCACAGTTACACAGCTTTACTTGTACAACACAAGCTAATGTTGCTAATTGTCAGTTTTTACCGAGTAAGGCTAGTAGGGCACTATAGCAATGCGGTAAATGTTTGCATTGTTTTTATGAAAGTTGATTGGAACTTATACCAACAAACTAATCATTAAATCATGGAATGAGATATGAGATACCTACCCTACACATATACCTATACTCTTCTTATTGATGATTGATTGACAGGTAGGATTTTTGATATAATTTTCTAAGTTGATTTGATAAATGATGTGATGCTCCACTTTTCAAGTTGTGTAAATACATACAGGAGCCAGAGAAAATGATGTATTTATGAATTATCACCGTGCAAAAAAGGAATCTTGGCTATTCCAAGATTGTCTGTTCTTTCTATTTGCAAAATTTGTGGCAGACGTCTGTAGCAAACTGAACAATTGTAAAAACAAGAATACAAAATGTCAATCAAAAAAATCTCTTCCCGTTTGGTTCAATAAAAAAGATTTCGTTGTTATTTTGAGTATTCTCTTTTTTGAGAGGGTAACATGGGTTAACAGAGCAGGAAGATCAAACAGTAAAACGAAAACTTTACCTCTTGTCAAAATTTTCTGCCAGATAGCTTTGGTAATGCCTGTATATCAAGAACAAATTTACAAATGTTTACCCACCCACAAAATTTACACCACGCCACGAACAGTATAAATACAAATCTCTACCCTAAAAAATTTCCTATTTGTAACGTAACCATAGTTGACAAATTGTTTGCTCACCATTTCACACTTACAGAATTCTAAACAATCATTTCAGAGTTCTCTGACTCCTCTAAACCAAAAACTCTGAATGCAGCATGTAAATTTGCTGATGATGACAATAAAAGAGTTCATAACCAACCGCATGGAAAAAGCGTCTCGCGCATAAAACACTTACTATACAAGTTACACGAACTCTTAAAAAAGTAGAAACACTGATCTTCTCGTTCTTACCTTCTTTTCGTTAGTACTAATTTGAAGATTCTTTCATTTTCCGTTTCATTGTACCATTAGTTCAGGTATAATGACAGTAGTAGCAGCATGCTCACTACTTGCCAAAAGGAGAGATGCAAGTTAAATCGCCAAATATGCGTTGCGTAGAAAATCTTTTGATATTTTATACGGGCGGGTACATTTATTCAGCACGACGAACAAATGATTGCTTTGGTAATTACACCTGTGCACACTCCAATGAAATCTCTAGCAAAATACTACGAAGAAAAACCACTGATTCATTTTTTTACCATCCATGTAGCTACCACAACGCAGTAACATAAAGAATTCTACAATTGTTGTTATGGTTATGACTTGTGACTGTGACAAGGTGAAAAAATAGAGAGAGAATTCATTGAACCAGCAGCAGTCCGTTTTGCAGCGCAGATTATGGGAAAAATAATGATGATATGGTAGTACTTTAGAATTCAGAAATAACGCTGCAGAATTTTATGTTGTTTTGTAGATATGTACAATTTTTGCGTACAGAAAGTGATGAACTCGTGTAGTCTTGTGTATCTTATATAATAGAAAATATGTGCAGAGAATGTTCGTTTGGTTTGGTATTATGTCGTGTACCTGTGTGTGATGTAGGGAGGGAGCTGAACAAATGCCGACATTAAAAAACGAAGGGTGGTGGTGGTGGTGGTACATAAGGATGATACATTGTTTGGTGCATACATCCATATTTCAATCCAAACAGCGTTATGTCTGAATCAGACTGAAGTCTGAGTTTGAAGCTAGCGAAGCAGTTTAGGATTTAGGAATACGAACAGAGCTAAAACCTTCGTTCTTAAAAAGTGTATCTATCTATATAGCTGCAGTAAGAAGATTAGCTGCCAAAGTGCCAACGGATGTACTCCTATCACATCATCAACCTTTTTTTATACTATATGGGGGTGTATTTTAAACAAATATAAGTTGTCTGGCAGAGCCGCAGCCGTTTGGTTCTGTGTTCATTGTAAATGATGGTAGTGTTGTTAAGCTGTCATAAATATTCAGAATTTTATGCCGGCTCGGCATATTATTGTTTTCTTTATACAGATTGCATTGTTGTGCGAAATATTGACATTTGAGATAAATGTGGCTCATTCTTAAACACCTAAAGAAGTATGAAAATGATGATAGAATATGCATGCAAAACATTTTCTTTATGGTTTACCGGTTATTAATCGTTCATGAACACCGGATGATGGAATTCGGGGAGCATGAAAAAAAATGCATTGAAGGCTTGTAAAATTAGCTGATGAGGTAAAATTGAATAGGACACTTATTCAATTCAGAGACGAAATTCGATAATACATAAAATATGATTTGTGGGTTTTGTTCAATGTGTGATGTGAGATATACTGAATCAGCTTTGTTCGTGCAATAACTTAATTTAGCTAACTCTTTAATATCTTAGTTTTTATGACTCTTTATACTTCATAAAGAGGGTGAAGACCTTTGTTTTAACACTGAAATGTGAAATTAGTAATTATATTCAATAAATGAATACTGAATATATGTAAGAAATGTTCTTTGATTCAATTAAGATCTATGCGATGTGATAATATCGAGAAAAAATCGAACAGTTAATCTTTTGATGTAGAGTTTCAGTGTAGTAAATCTTACATTTATCGTTAGCGTTACATTTAGCTTGCAACGATCCATAGCTCCTCTTTTTACAGCTTTTACACTGCTAGTTTAAGCCATACATGATGATATATTTATATGATTAGAAATATAAATAATAAAATAACTACATTAAGCAAGGTTCCAATCAGTTAAAAGAATAATCATTACATCAGTTGTTACTGTAATCAATGGCTTGTCTGAACTTCCTGTTACGCATCAGCTAAACATGTCCTTTTTGCAAAAAAACAAACATAATTTTGTTAATATTACATTGCTTACTAATCACTAACTACATACTACATATCATCTCTACATCTACACGACAAAAGAAGTTGGTCGTTGTGATATAATGAGTACTATATGCAAGTATGCAAATACCTGTACATTTCGTTTAGTTACTTTTCCATGTTTGTGCGTGTATGATCTTCAGCTAAGATTCATGAATATTACATCTAGCCTTAGCTAGCAATGAACAAGGTTGTTAGCATCATCGCCCTGTCATATATTCAATATTCATCTTTTGACGTTTTGAGCTATTACTTTAGATTTAAAAATAGTATCCAATGAGACTGAAAAGGTAAATGGCCTAACGTAAAGCAAGCATAAAAGATGACGAAAGCAATGATGAATTCCCAATATTAAGAAGTGTAAAACGAAACACAATTTAGTAAACCAATTCTAATGTGTGTATTCTTTCCAGTCCCGAAATGCATGTGATTTTCAAAAATTGGCTAATTTGGTTTTAAAAATGATATCAAATTTAAGTGAAAGTTTATTGGGTATTTGTGCCTGCAAATTGGCAATTTTACGTATTCGGGTTTATAAACCGGTACCAGGTGCCAGGGTAAAGAAGCATGGATGCGTCAAAGTATAAAAGACGAAGGTTGAGTTTAAACAATACGCAATACTTACTAGCATACCCATTGTTGGAAAACCTGAATTCTTGATACAACAAATATACATACCATTTTCCGAGCTTGTGATGGTACAATGATCCACTAAAGCACTGACTTCAATGTCAATGAAGAGTAAAAGTTGAACAAGTTTGTATAACCTCTATATATGTATATTTTATCCATTCATTTTATATTCTTATTACAAGCCTGTCCATGTAGCCATGTAGCCATGAAAGTAAAAGTTGCTAAAACAAGTATTTCAAAAACTTTCAAGGTCTCGGTCTGATGACGCATTGTTACTGAGCTAATGTTCATATACAGGTTATAAAAGATTTCAGAACCCCATGCCGCCGGGGAAAAAAAATATATATTTTAACAATTAGAACAGCCATGCTGAATCCATGCTTTCAAGAGCATTTTTGACATTTCTACTACCTACCTATTACTATAAGTTTCATAACATGCAACTGTCTATTCTCTAAAGTCAATAACCAGTAGTAGAACATCACCTTGTTTGCCAAAATATAAGACCCAAAGGTGAACACACTGGAGAAATGATTCCACATTCCGCACCCCTCTTGTATAAAAAAAACTTTTAAACATTGATTCGATCTAAATCTAAGATAACACTAATGTAACCAATAGGAATTTCAGACGTTACACAATTAAAGTTAGTAGGTAAAATTAATTGATCAAATAAATGTATGAAAAAAATCTCTAATAGGTTAAGTATATGCATGAAATTCAGCCACACTACTCCTGCTATTTCGTTATGGTATGTGGTAGTGGTAGTGGTATCTCTTGAAGTGTCATTGTAGCTTAGCGACCAATTCATAATCCTTTTTACCTTGTGTAAAAATTCTCAAACCACTGTCATAGTTCACCCTTAACATATACCAATGATTTTTGGAAGCAATCGTGCAAAACGTTTCTTTTCAGTCTACTATGACAATTCCTGGATGTTGTCAAGGGAGTGAGCATTTTAATTACTTTAATTACTTTTAATTCCAGGAAATCAATGTATTTATGCTGTAAAAATGTATTGTTTTGCTTTGTAAGGCCTTGATTTGAAGTACACCTTGTTAGAGTTTATTTTAAGAAAGAATCCCATTTTAACTTTTACAGAACTTTTAGACATTTGAAGTAAAAGGCATTTCAGATTTTTTATTGCAAGGTAAATTCAGCAGAATTAAACGAAATTGCTATTCCATATCAGTAAAACACGTTCATTTCTATTAATTAGTTTCATTATAACTGACAAATGGCTGTAGCCGTAAATTATCAAACAATATTTTGACGCTTGCATTGTTTTATACCAACTGCGCGATATCTAGCGTTATTTTGCATTGATAGAAGCACTTGGCAATTTACTGTCTACCAGGCTGCATAGAGAAACACTAGATAGAACCTCTGTATCACATTGTATTCAACTTGCCAAGTTGCCAGATGCACACGGATCTCTTTTAATATACAATGTATAGTGTACATCATCATATGAAATTATCTTTTTTATCATCGAGTAAAACATGGTTACAAGCAAGTTAGGAAAAACATTTTAAACAACATTGTTTGTTATGTCGCCAGTTAATGAGATGCACACCAGTATCAGTAATATTATCTGCAGAAGATGTCAAATCTACCAATTTTGGAATACAAATATCACGTCCGCAAACTACATTTATCACGAGACCAAATGACGAATGACCACTCATGCAAAAGATAATCTGCTACTGACCACCATACCAATTTAATTTCCGTTTGCTTTCCACTTCATTATAAAGTTACTATGGTTTATTTATTGATTTTACTAAAACCTTTATCTAAGCAAGATTTACAGCTACAGCATCTGGCATGGATTTTTGGATACTTTAGCAACCAGGATCAACTTCTCCTAGTATAAAAAAACTTCCATAGACCACATTTTCATATATGCATCATTTCAATAAGATTTTAGCAAATATCACGTTCACATTGCATAACAAAATTTCATAAGCAGACAGACGTATACACTTGTGCGGTGTGTAATTCAAAATATACAATTTAGCCACTGATATCAGTGCAGTGTGGTTTGCTGAATCATCAAAACATTTACATTACATTAAGGCATATGTTGTGCAATTTATTCACTATCAACCTCTATGCAATGTCACAGACGACAATTGCAAATTAATTCGGTTCATGCTTTTTGTATTGATTCCACTCATTCTAGTTTTGTATTAAGTGTATAGCCAAATCGAAATATATTTTTATAAAATATGTAAAAGCTCTATCATTTCATTGCCATGGAGACTATGATAACATAAGAGCTGGTGTGAAACTCGATACTCATGATTCAGTGCAAATTGGCAATTTGAATCACACTAATAGCAAATCCCAATAGATTGATATCGTACATTTGGAAATATAGGTAGTTGCTTAAAACGTATAATTTGTCCTTCTTCGTATTATAGGCCACGGTTATATAGCTTATTATAGGCCAGTATAGATTAGAATTATCGGCTACAGAAATATTCGGGCTTTAGTTGGAGTACATATTGCTACTGTTGCTAGGAAGAATAAAATTAATGCGATGAAATATTTAAGTGTACATCTAATTACAGCTCTTTGTCTGAAATGTACATAGTTACAATTGGGTTTAGCTTTAGCTCTGTTTAGGTCATAACATAACATTTCATGAAATGGTCATTTACCATATTTGCTTTCTCTCCGTGTGAAAGCCAACCAAGCTCAAAAACTTGACCTGATGTACTTACGGCAGTAAAAACAAAGTTTAAACATTTCAGTGGATCTAACTGTAAGTAAATACGCTCGACAGACTGCGACTGAAAAAAACATTATTTTGAAATGATCTTTAGAAAACTCAGCACTTTTAATCTTATTCAATATTTTAGTGCATAACAATCGGCCTAGTTGCAGCTCAGCTATAATACAGATCTGTACATTTCCCTGTATGCCTTGTACTCACATTCGCGTTACATAGATCTTGTTAATTAGAATAAAAAAATGAACAGATGAACAGGTTTGGTAACTTCCAAGCTATCCAGTTGACTTACCTAGCTTAATGTGTGTGTATTTTACTAAATATACATATAAAATTACTTAGCTTCTGTCTGTGTAGTCTGTGAGTTAATATTTAATGATAATAGAATATATACATGTGCGCTTAATGTTAACCTTAATTCAAAACTTATCGACACTGTCTACCCTTTAGCCATGAAGTGAGATGGTTGATGGTTGATATGTAATATTTTATTTTGGTTATCCTCATCTTGATCTTAAATGACTTCTTGTGGCCTGGCTGGCCTGGTCTGTAGCTTTCTTGTTATTGTACAATCCTCTGTACATATACATTATGCATGCCTTTATGGAAAACTATGAACGCTTGCAAAATTTATTTGTTTTAATAGAGTTGCTTGAATTGCCCTGTAAGAAAGAATTACACATTTTTTTGTACAAGAACAAAAATATATGAAGTTTCAAGCAAAAAAATGCATGTGTAAATAAGCACCTATCACGCAGATGCGGCTTGAGCTTGATAAATGAAAATTTTTGCCATTGCATGGAATCAAGTCAAACCAGTGAACCTTGCGTTTTTCTACACAAATGCAGGTTTCTTATAAGGACTAAAATAAAAAGTTATATTTTATATGCATATACGCGAGAACTACTACTACTTGGGAACCACGTTATTGTGCAACATTCTAGCAATAACAGCACACTTTCTTTCATTTCGCATTACCATTTACATACCCCCATAATACCATGCATTTTATCATCTGTTTGAATGTACCTTCATGTGTATAACCCTTTACTTTACAAACACAGACAGAACAGAATATATCCTAAGCGATATCACGTTTACAATATGTAGCTTACTTACTATTAATATCAACTTATTAGATAAGTGTGTATGCTTACATGTTTTTTGCTTACATTTGTACAGATTTACCAACAAGAGAGAAACTTTTTATTCTTGACTCTTTTTTAATTCTAGTTGTATTTGTCCATTTGCCATTCGCAAAAGAGACAAAAAATGCAAGGTAGTTTTACATGAAAATTTATTGCTCCTCTCTCCAATATGCATTGCTGCTAATTCATTCAGTAGTGGCGAGGAGAGCCATTCCAGACATGGCTTAACCTAACCCGGTCAAAAGTTTCTTTTTGTGAGTTTGACCCTTAAAAACTAAGATTTTCGCATTGGCACGCAAATTTTTTGTGTGACAAATGTGTAACGCGCTCTGCGATAATTGCCGTTGTGACTGACAAGCCATAAGGGAAATATTGTCAGTTGTGTCTTTTGTCTGGAATTCCGAAGGGGAAATTACTGCTGAAACTACAAAATTGTAGTCATTATTGTACTCAACCTAACATACAAATCCTAAAAGCAGCTTTAATCTACAGCATCGATCTAATTACACAGCTAAAGGATAAGTATTCAAGTGCAGAGTATGTACATTTATAAATAGTTGGTGACATTTACTATTAGAATGTTTAAGGTTTGTTAATTCTGTGAGTTTGTTTTGTGAAAGACAATATTTTACTCTTAATTTGGGGTGAAATTAACATAGTGAAATATTTTATATTTTCTTGTTTCAGTGATAATGACAGCGATTTTTAACTATTTTAATAATAACTGACTTGGCATTGTATGTTACGCACAGGATTGTTTTTAAACAAAGATTTTGTTTGATCGTGTACCCAATTTTACATAGACGTCCGCAATAAAATGATGTGATAAAACTGATTTAATTCCAACTTTACGAACATCCGTGACCTGAAGAGAATTGTTTCTTTGACAACCGGTAAGAACAAAAGAGATCATTTAAGACTTAATTAATTAAAAGTGATCATGAGTGATTCAACAAATGCAAATCATAATAATATACACTAATGATAAGCGCCTTCGACAAGGACATGACAATGACATCTAAAAATGTTAATACGCAGTGGATAAATTGATTTGCATGCCATTCTTGTAAAAGTCATACAGTTCTGTATGGTAATTATTTTCACCCTACATTTTCATCATCCGGTAAATTTGACCTTAGATATTGCGCGTTTGCTAAAATCGTTCATTTAGGTACAATAGTCAATAAATAAGATATTGAACTGTGTCTGAAAAAACAGGACAAATTGAGCATCTCTCATTAACTAAATTGCACAATTATCTTTCAAGAAACTAATTTACTAAAGCTATAATGTGATTATTCTTTGTAAAATTGATCAGTTGGTAGAAATGTTACGAAAGTACTCTTAAATCAAAATATAGTAAGAAAAATTCATTATTTGCTTTGCGTATAAGCAAATGCCACATTGTTCAATGTTTAGACCATAGATCAAGATCAAAGCATTTACTTTTGTGTGTGCGGTAAATATAAGTGTGTATTTGGTTAAATCACTTGTCGTTCTGTTTTGTGTGGGTGGTTGAAACGAACGAGGGGTTGAGTTACTACTACAGACCTACCGAATGGGGCTCCATAGGAAGTTCTGTAAGCTAAATAAAAACATCACAGTACATACGTCAATGTCATAGCTATAATTCTTAAATGTGTGTACATAAAAGTATCAAATGTTATTTGGTATTTATGTGTCAGCACTAGTCATAAAACAATGCCGCTATACATGCCATATGCCACTTAATTCATTAAAATATGGTGTTAGTATTGATATATAATGTTGTTATATTAAGCAGGTTAGTTCCATACAATAGAACTTCCATTTCCACAAGAAACTTTTAGTTTGGAAATATGAATAAAATATCTTGAATTTCTATTGGCAACTTATTATTGACCGCCGCCATTGCATAATTGATTACTGACGTGGTTTACTAACAATGGAAGCTTTCGGTTAGTCCATTCGCAATCCAATTGAAAATCACATTTTCTTGCATAGTTTTTGATGCTGAATAAGATAGC
>JAQIWN010004613.1:0-10963 GCA_034699025.1 Entomobrya cf. arborea Gr-Col-00668 | reverse complement strand
AGAAAACGAACTATTTCCCTCCGCTTTTATTTCGAGTCGTTTTCGTGCGGAATATGCGACCTGAGTAGAGGCCATAAGATAAAAAATAATGGGAAAAAAGTATTTAAACTATTTTTATGTCTTGATGTGTATTCCTTTTAATTAATTCTGGAATTTCGGGAGGGTTGACCTTCCACTTCCGGGTTTTTATTTTTATGTAGGTCCAAGATTACCTAAATACGTTTGCAAAAAAGGTACCACCGATCGTTCGAATGAGACTAATGAAGCCACGTGGTGTGGCAGCTCAATTATGCGGACCGCCCCCAGACATTATAACGATTGATGAGGACGTTGAAGATATAAAGGGGCCTACAGCTGTGGAAATCCAAGTCATTGGAGTGGATGACTTCATGGGGGAAGGAGCACCACAGGAAGGAGTAGTCACAGAGGAAACTAGTGTCCTTCCTGACGCCGCTGTCGACGCCGGTATCCATAAAGATGTGGTGGAGCCTGGACCAAATGGAGTGTCAGTACCACCGGCACCACAAAGTGTGGTGTGTCTGTCACAGCCGTCACCACCACCTGCTCGAGAGGCCTCCGTGGAGCAACGGCAAGGATCAAGTCGTCGTTTGAGGGAGGAAATGGCACGGGAACGGCTGAAAAGAATGGGAGCTCCTCGTCCTTCATCATTGGCATCAGCAAGGCCATCAGTTGTCCAAGAAAGAAGGGCATTTCGGATCAAACAGGAGATGACATTTAATTTAAAAGAAGAAATTGTGAGTTTTTGTGTAATGAGAAATTAGAACGAAATAAGTATCAAAATGATAGTTAGGTTATAATTATGTTTTATTTTGTGTTATTTTTGGTTTTTTAAGCCGGATGCTGCATCAACTGTAGCGGATTTGAGGGCCAGGGGGGTGGCCATTGATGACATGAAGATGCTGACCCAGAGGAGGATTAGGCATTTTAATAATCCATTTGTAAGTTTATCTGTTTTAGTAATTGTAGTTCATTTTTTTTGTGGTGGGTTGATGCCATTGGCTGAGCTCTGTGCTAATTAGAATAATTAGTGGTCTAATTGACTTTTTTATTTTTGCTTGTTTTTTTTAGCTGTTGTTGGTCCGTGAGGAACTGAGGGAACTTCAGGGAAATATAAATGGATGTCCTGCTTGGCAAAAGGTTGTAGCCAAGGCACCTAAATGTGCTTATTTAATAAGTGAGCTTTTTAAAGATGGTTTAATGTAATTAAATTGCAAAAATGTTAACTTAATTATGTTAAGTGAAGTTTATTTACAAAATTATAATTTGTAAGCAATTTCTTTTGTAAAGTTAATTAATAAAAAAATGCACAAATATAGAGATAAATGATAGTGATTTTACTGTTTTTTTTGTAGCACTTAAGTTTTCTCAACGAAAAGCTTAAAAATGGACAAACAATCATGGATTTATTAATGTACATGTTAAACTTATTAGTTTGAAATTTAACATTAAAATAAATGCTATCGTTAAATTAAAACCAACTACAGTTTAATTAAATTAACATGTATTATTCATTAGCATGGCATTGTACTACTGTAATTGCTTCAGGCACATTTTTAGTTGACATCTACAAAACTGCAAGTTTCCTTTTTTTCACTCTGGCTGATGTGATGACCTAACAGAAGGCAGCTGGACCACAACATTGGCAAGGCTCCCTCTAATTTCCTGTGCCACCTTTCCACTCACCTGTCCAAAAAGTCACCAAAGTACAAAAATGCATAGCTCGTATTAAATTCATATCAGAAAATTCATTTTTAATCTTCAAACTAAAATGAATTCAATACTTAAATCACAATTACAACTGAAGTCAACTAACCTGAAAATTAGTGAATTTCAAAAACCGGAGCTTGGGCGCCTTAGCAATTTCCTTGACAATCCTGCTTGTCAGTGGAAGCAGATGTGGAGCATGAAGTACCAGTTCCAGCCATTCTAAATCTTCATTTAATCATAAAACACATAGCAAATTAATGATTATTAAATAATTAGTTACTCAAAAATAAAATATATGCACTAAATCTATTTTTTAAACCTTTAAATCCTCCGATCCCGTCACCAATCGCCTTTTCTTCATCCAATCCAAAAGCCTCCTCTCTTCCTCCCTTCACCACAAACGAAATCCTGACTTGTTCCAACGACAACACCCCCAATTTCCCCCAAAACGCCTTGAAAGCTCCTCCATCTTCCTTCGCCAACACTGACAAGCCAACTTTCTTCAGATTTGGAAACCTTACGGCCATCCTTTCGATATCCCTTTCATTCACATACTCATCCAGCAACCTAAGCTCCTCCAACGAATGATTCCCATCTTCCCCCGCCGAAAAATACTCATCATCTTTAAAGAAGCCATGTTGTTTCCAAGTCATCAGCCCAAGTTTAAGAACACATCTCTCCAACTTCGGATACTTCTCCAAAATATCTTGACTTGTCACCTTAACCCCTCGAACACCCTCTCCGCAATCCACGACCAACTTCTTCAGCTTTCTCAAACCCGGAAGTATATTAATTGCAAATTTAAACCCTTGCCTGTGATTAATCATTATTTTGAATTCCAATTCCTCCAATGTTTCCTCACAGCTTGTCAACACTTTCCAAAAAGTATTCCGCCAAACCATCAATCCTTCTTCTCCAAATACCCCCTCCAAAAACTTCAATTTTTTCAATGGAAATCCCAGTCTGGAAACTATGTTTCCCGGAATCCTGTGAATTTGCTGCTGGGCTTGTTCCGCTGGAATTCCGTCGTTGTCAAAACACTTAAAATTCTGAATGCTCCTTCTCCACAAATTCGGTCGATAGAAAAACATGGCGAGCAAGAGATTAAAAAACTCCTCCATTTCCATATTTCCGTTCGCCCTTCGAATAACAAACTTTTCAACTCTTGACATTTTCATAAGCTGTCCAACAATACCTCCATCACTTTCAAAGCCCAAGTCACAAGAAAATTTTTCTTGGAAATATTCAACCACATGATTTCCAAATGCTAATGGATTCAATCCGTCTAAGGAAGTCAGGCCAATAGGTCGCCTAACCAATTTCCTCAACAGATCCCTTTCTTCAGCTTCCTGTCCATGTTCAACTTTAGTCAAGTAATCAATCAACATCTTCACAAAAATTAAATGCTTCTCATAAATTCCTCTTCTTTTCCGATAATCAAATTCTGTCAATGCCACCACGTCCAAATCTTCAATTATTTCGCCACAGGATAAGCTCCAGCCATTTTCATCGTCCAAACAAACATGGTCAGCACACAAGATGAACTCCTTTAAGGACCTGCTGCACCCATTCTCCACAGATGGCTCCACAAAGAAGCTATTTTGAATTAAACTTTCAAAACACTGAGCTTTCTGCAAAGTAAATGACTCAAGATTCGGACACCACTTCTTCAGGATCTTCTCAATAAATCGGTTTTCATGAACGCAGGTTAAATTGCCCGAAAAACGGAGCTTCTTCACAGACGATCCCATCAATTTCAACCACTTCATTATTTTAGAACTTGCCAAATCTTCACAAGTTTTGACGATCACGTCCACATTTTCAAATGTGCCAATTGCGTGGGGCATCGGAACTGAATACTGAAATGACACGTTATCCTGATCCAGTCCGTCTCCCGGGGTGGTAGCCTCCCAGCCTAGGCCCTCGGGGTAAGCGGAGATAAGCCTGTCAACATTGATATAAGTTTCTTTTCGGATTATCTTCCCGATTTCCAAGTTCCAAACCTTACAGACTAAACGAAGCTCCGCCAACTGGGCCAACACGCTTTTAGATGAGTCTTCAGGGTTAAGTGAAGCAAACTTCTTGAAAAGGACATCCAACACCTTAAATTACATACAAAAACCAGATTTAAATTAAGTTTAATTTTTTAGTGACTATAGTGACGAAATCAAAATTAACTTTGAATTAATATGCTGAAATTATATACCTAATACCTACCAATTCATTTAAAAGGGGATGCTCTTTCTTTCCTAGAAGATCGTCCGTGCATTCAACCCCAGCTGTACCTCCGGTGCCAGTGTCATTCCCATCCCCTTCCCCTCCTCCAAACTTTGACTTCGTCCTTTTCATCTTCTTCGATTCCCCTTGACCCCGCATGTCGTTGTCGTCGTCCTGTCCACTTTCACCCAAAACAGTGTACTCAATTTCCCTCTAATTAAAAAATACAAAAAAAAAACAAAGCGTAGTTTACTAAAGCTAATTGATGTTATCTTTCAACAATTAAATCAATCTTCTTCAAACTAATCACTGATTCCTTTTCCACAAACCAATTCTTAGGATAGTTCAGCGGCTGAAATGTAGATTAGGGTACGTATTGATAAGGGTCCCCCCTTATCTTAATTTCGTACCCTAATGTACATGTTAACTACCGGTAGTCAGCATGTAGATTGGGGTACGCGAAAAATAAGAAGGGTCCCCCCTTATGTTAAAATTATAATTAAAATTTCGTTTTCGGAATACGCTGGTTTAAATTAAGCATTTTCTATTTAATTAAGGTTAGGTTGGTTTTAATGAAGCATTTTCTACTTAATTAAGGTTAGGCTAGGTAAGGTTAGGTTGGTTTTAATGAAGCATTTTCTACTTAATTAAGGTTAGGTTAGGTAAGGTTAGGTTGGTTTTAATGAAACATTTTCTATTTAATTAAGGTTAGGTTAGGTAAGGTTAGGTTGGTTTTAATGAAACATTTTATTATAACAACAACACAACCAGCGTATTCCGAAAACGAAATTTTAATTATAATTTTAACATAAGGGGGGACCCTTCTTATTTTTCGCGTACCCCAATCTACATTCTGACTACCGGTAGTTAACATGTACATTAGGGTACGAAAATGATAAGGGTCCCCCCTTTGTATTACATGCGTACCCTAATCTACATGCTAACCTAGTTCAGCAAATGTTGATTTATTTTGATAACGGTTCCGTTTAATTAAACGCTTTAATTCACCTTTTAACTTTAATTGCATGCACAGGACCAGTCACTAGTCACCAGTGCAAAGAAAGACAGGACGATAATGACAAGTGTCAGCTGTGTTAGTGTTGGTTAAACTTGAAAAAGTGAACAGTGCTTATTTTTTCCGCGCGCTTTACATGAACTTTGTTGGGGCATGTTGAAGTAGATGAAATGTGCTAGTAGTAGATTAGATTGTTTATATTATATTACAATTTTCTAATTCGGACGTCGACAACGCATAATGCATGTTACTTACTTAAATCATCTGTCAGTTCATTTCCATTTTTTGTAATCAAGAAAATAAATGGTTGAATTCTAGTAATTTTTACTACCCTTCTTGAAGAATTAATTATCTATCCAAGTTTTGAAATGGTATTTTTTTGTGAAAGTGTCAGCTAGCCTTCCTGTTAATTTATCATTAAATATTACACTTCGATTTACCTGCTGGGTTTAGGTAATGAAGTATCTGTGGAATTAAATCGAATAACTAAAGGTGCTTTTCAGTAAATTGGAAATTGGTCAATAGGGTTTTTAAGGATTCATTTAATCTCGCAGTGTGGTCGTGGTTGCTTATATTTTTCCTAGGTTTCCTATTCCATCAATTTGTTGCCGTGTTATCAATCTTATTCTCGTCGTCCATCGTCATCCATAAAATGGATTTTTGTTTTCAAAAACTTGGTCCACTTGGTGAATCTGAAGGAGCGCCATGTTCAGTTTCAGAAGAACGTCAAGGACAAGGACCGCTCAATCTATTTGGAAATTGACTTGGACCTTCCTAACGGTGTGAAAGCAGGAGACCAGTCGAGATCCGGAAGAGAATTCGAAGGAAGACTGAGGGATGCTTTGAAAAACGATTACACGTAATTAATTTAAAAAATTAGCATTTAAGTATTTAATGAAGTTTTAAAGGAACGATTTTTAATTCTTTTGTTATTTTTGTTTGCCTAGACGTCATGCGGCTGACTTTGTTTTTTCTCTGGATCGTTTCAACTGAAATGAAGTGCTCACGTGAATTAGTTTTAAAAATGTAAAATATATAATTTTATCAGACTAGTGTTATTTAACTAAATATAGACCGTGTATGCACAAAAAATTCTGTTGAATATACCGTAATAATAAATTATAAAGTTGTCAACTTTTTTGAAGGTTTTTCAGCTTTTTACATTCAAAGTCCATTTTCAAACTTATGGCAAACCCAATACCTATTACATGTAACACAAAAATTGATGCCAATGAAATACGAATAAAATTAGTTTGCAAATACTTAAATTTGCATATTTTTTAAATTAAAATTAATAAAAGTTAAATAAAAATGTCCACAAAGTAAGCCCATAACTCCTTACTTACAATCCAGTTTTTAAATTTTACCAATAAATCGGAATACTGAAAAGTTGTCACTTGAATCGCAAACACAAATTTAAAGCGAAACAAGATCAGTAGAATCTTTTAAAAAATAAAGTATTATATTATAATATATAGCTTCGAAATTAGTATCGAATTTATTTTTTTTGAATTTTTTCTGTTGGTAAGTAGGACTTTAGATCTTGAAGACTTTAAAACTATAGATTGATCAAATTCAAATTGTGTAAACAAAAGGGACCAAATGGTGAGTATTTTAAGACGAAACGTGAAAAACAAAGCCCAAAAATAGTAACACGACAATTTTTACACCAAAATCTAATACCGAATTCCGCACGTCATTTTTTACTCATAATTTGTTTTGCGTCAAAAATCGTAGCTAGCATGATTTACAAAAAGTGTTTTAGTAACGATCTCATTTGACGGAATGAAATCGATTTCGTAGAACTCCAACAAAATTTTAAAAGCTATATAGTAAAATTTGCGAAACCCATGCTACTGTTTATTGTATAGACTATAATTTGAAATAAAACTGAAGCGCTTCTTTACAAATTACTAAACAGGCAAGTGCAACGAAAATACCATAAAGTTTAAGGCAAACTAAAATATCAGCTAGGGCTACACTGCTTAATACCCCTTTTTGGTTTTCAGGAATAACTTTCGAGTGAACTATTGAATCCCCAATTGAGTTTACTCGTGTTATCTTTTCAACAATTAATTGTTGAATGAAAGTCCTTAATACGATGCTGTTAGAATAGTTTCCAAATCTTTTAGAAAACATCTCAAACACTAAGCTATTAGTTGGTATAATAATATCTTCAAAGAACTGAAGTATTCCCGAGCTATAAAGATTACCTAATACAATTTGTGCATATTCCAAGTAAAATGTTGGATAAGAGGATACAGTATACTCGTAATGACCAAACTTGGGCTCTTCGTTGTTCGTGTAAAGTATATTATCTCCGAACAAGGATAGTAAAACTGAATACATATCTGCAATTTCATTATTCAACCTTTCATCTATACTACGTTCAAATATAATAATATCTTCTGTTTTAGGATGCAAAACTGTGTTCTCAGGGATCTCTTGTACAATATACTTTACAACACAGTTGGAAGACTTAGAAACGCAGTCGTCGTAATAAACTTGGTTGTGCACTGTAGGGCTAGAGTACAAATTGTAACGCTTATAATTTTGCAAAACGAATGTTGAAGATATGGGTAAATCAGTAGGATCTGGTGCCGATGTCATATCTGAATAGAGTGACGAAGTGTAAAGATTTCGTAGCAAAATAGCTAAAGTAATCCATGTAAAAATAGGAAGCTTAGAGACACATGCTGTTTGATATGTTTTGCCATCGTCAGCTTGTTCAAAAGTTGTTGCATATAACCAAAATAAACTTGCGTCTGCTGGTATATTTGGGTTGGAGATATAAAGAAATGCCCATGTAAACATAGATAACAAAAAATAAGAAATCCAAGTCCAAGATTTAAATGGCTTAAATACAGATTTTAGTTCCCCCAACCATACATGGTTTTCAGTCCCAAGAATAACAGTATACTTGACACCACCACGAGTAAACTTGCTACTTGTGGATAAAACCTGTGAAAATTTTAGCAATTTCAGTGTTTCGTTCGAAATCTTTCTTGTGATAAATCCAGTTCCACAAATTTCTTTAGAAAAGGAACAATTAAAATGCGCCGAGATTAGTGAATCCCGAATATTTGCTTTAATTAGAGTAAGTTCAAATTTTTTATGTTTATGCTTGTTTAAATGATTTTTTCGATATGCTTTCCTGTACGTCGAGTCAATATTCAACACCTTTAAGTTGGAAACTTCAATTAGATTGACACGTGCAAGCTGAATGGTAAAAGCTTGAAAAAAAGTTATTTCTTGAAGTTTATCCTCAATACTCAAAACTAAAACAAGTTGACGATGTTTTCCAATGAAAATTATTTTCACATTTACGTTAACAGATACCAATATTCTAAACTTTTGACTAAAAGAAATTAACGGGACTAAAGCGAAATTATAAAACGCAAATGTGGAACGATAAACTAAATTTGACCACATGTACAAATCAGTACTGGAAAACTGTATTGCTTCTTTTGAAAAATAAATTGTTGGAAAACTTACAATACAAATACCATTATATTTTGAAACACTTAAGACTTTTTCTGAGCTTGAATAAAACTGCTTTGATTCACTTTTGACTTGGCTCAAATACCGTCAAATAAGTGTTCTGTAAGACATTCTAGAACCTTTCGGAAATAAAGTTGGTAAATTTTTATTGGTGACAATAAAAATGCAGGTTTTATGAATCTGACATTCTCTCAAGTAATCATCCCGAAATGATATCGACTTAAAGTTTTTTGGTTTAAAGAATGTATCTATTTTTGTGTTTGATATATGCGCAGTACACGATGAACATTCATTGAATATAGTTTTTAAATCAAATAACGTTTCCGAAAAGTTGTTTATTTCTAAACTGCTGGTGGATTGAAAGTTTATTAATATGAAAACCAAACTACCAAGGAACTTTCCCAAAATCATGTTAAAATAAGATAAACGGATAAAACTTTTTATTTTACGATTACCAATGAAGGTTGATATGTTTAGTAAGAGAAACTCAAACTCGTTTATTATTTTCTAAATAGTTTATAAAAATTATTTCCAAAACATTCAAATACCGAACCGTTTTAATGTGACACTTTAAATTTACAATTATAGGAGAATAATAGAAATACAATATATTTGTAGGTTAATTGTTTTAAGTGACAAGCTTATCAATGTTAATAATGTAGGTTTCTGCAAAATTATTATTTCAATAGGATTCATGCAAAAAACAAGTAGGACATATGTAGTAAAGCATACGTTATGTGTGTAATTTGTTTTGAATGTGGAAAAATATTTATTTTAGTGTATATGTAAGCCGTTATGTAACAGCAAAATCTATGTGCTAGTTGCATATATTTTAAGGGCTGATCTATCTGCCGAAACAAAAGTTATATATAAATGCTTTCTATGTATCTAAATAAATATGTTTAAGCGATTTAATAAAAATAAATTAGAGTGGAAGGGAAAACAAGCTTTTTTTTAACTTCAGACACGAGTTTTATAGTCATTACTTAAATTTGTCATACGTAAACAGAATAAAACTCATAAGCACTTTTTGTCTGTCATTTTAGTGTAAACTCAAAAATAATAATTATTTATGCTTAATGATATGAGCAAAGTGTTACTACGCAATTTCTGTTAGAACTAATTGCAAAACTTCAAAACTATCGTATTAACAACTTGTTGATAATTTCAAAAAATCTAAATGTGTTATTTTTCTTGGTTATTTAAAAAAACAATATCTAATTAATTGAGTTTTTTTAAATCTTACTTGACGTTCACTTGGCTCGACCATTTAAAATCTGTACATTAAATAAATTAAAAACATTTATCAGTACAACAAGAGGGCAACAATGACACCAAGTTTCGAAAGAACCACGCAACCAACCAAACTACAAAAGTAGCAATTCCCACCACAAAAACGGTGTAACAAGAAAGTCCAACAATTGACTTTGAGTCAATTGCCTGGGGCGGAGCAGCCCTATCTAAATATACAATTTTTGCAGATGAAAAACTTCGTTTCAGAGAAAGAGTATGCTTAGAAAGACGTTCAAACTTTATCAACTCTCCCGTTTCCATCCAATTGGTAAATGCCCAATGAGTTTTCTGGGACAAATATCCAGTAAATCGAAAGCTAACAGTTGTAGTTTCAGCAAGTCCATAAGCTTTCCGTAACAGACAAGCATACTTTCCATCAATTAAGGCATAGTTCTTATTGAAAATACTCGTAAAAAATGTATATTTTTCAAAGTAATTCCCAATTGCGAGTTTCTTTTCAGTCAATTGTCTTGCCATATCGGAAACATTTGTTACTGGGATATCTTCCGACGCAATTAAGTTCCAAATATTTCTATTGCTCACAACTTTTTCGAATGTATTTTTGAACTCAGGTGGTAACAAGTAAGAATACACAAATTCCATTGCATGACTGAATGGAAACGAGACTTTATAGTTTTCGAAAAAGTACCAATCTAAAGAATTGGGAATTTCACGAAGTCGTGTGCTATCTGATGAAATATAACTTTGATAAATATTATAGTAAAAGGTTATCGGTATCAAAAAGCCCCAAATTAGCCGTCGGTCGAATCCCCTTTCACGTATGCTCATACCAAGAGAAAAGTTAAAAACTGAGAATCCCTTCGGCCAACTTTTTGTAATATAAGCAATTATCAAACAAGTGGTCAAAACAGCAACCCGAGTTTGCCAGTCGACAATTGTTAGTAACGAAGGGTCATAGTTAGTGTAAGTTGCGTAACTAACGCAAACAACAAAAGAAAAGTATTCTTGCAAAACGTCAAGGTATGTATGCTGGTTTCCTCGAAGGGTCATAAATGTATTTTTTTCCATGGGTAAAACCACTCGAACGGAAAGCTGAAACTTCAAATGCCATTTTTTATTGATTTCTTGTTCGGTTGGAATCTTTTCTTCTTTTAATACTAGTGTAATATTGAGCACGCCTTGTAGAGATGAAATAGCTAAAAGCAGTTTACGGTTACATAATTGTAAGCTTTTTAGTAAGGAATTTAA
>JAQIWN010004612.1:0-10964 GCA_034699025.1 Entomobrya cf. arborea Gr-Col-00668 | reverse complement strand
TACTTTACGCAGTATATTTCTATTATTCCCACCCACGCACACAATTTGGCTTACGTTCTTTTCATAATAATTTACCTTATCCATTTCTCTCTCGATCCGTGCAATATGTTGATAAACACAGTTTGTAGTTTGTATTATGCAAACTTTACTATCAGCCTGATGAATACTTATTATGCGACAAAATGGCTTCAATTCCAGCACGTTCCAGTGGAATATTATAGTTATCGAGGGCAATAAATGGGTAGAAAACTTTTAAAACTCTGGAAGCTCAAGGAATACTATATTTTTTGTATCCATTACATCTGTGCCTTTCTAATAGCATTGTAAACATTTATTCTACTATTATCACCACAATTTTATTTTTATCTATCACGATGATGACATGGACTTCACAGTTAGTTTAGACACATAACATTCTACATTTAAAGCCCATTTTTTCCTATTGCCATTTTCTGCCAAAAAAAACGTTATAAAATTTTGCCAGAAAGGGAGATCTCTTGTCGGATGAAAAAGAGAGTGTTGTATTTGTATTGTAAGCATGTATATTTTAGACATGCATTTATTATCGAATGTCGGAGTCGGATGCAGAGACAGAGAGAAGAAAGGCTTTTAAGTGGTTTAGTAGTCGTGTCGTTCCATTCCATACTGCTCCATACACATATTATGATGATCATGATGACATGAGCCAAGAAGATAAATATGAAAAGAAGGCACATTTTTTCCACTTTACTTAAGTCGGGACTAGTCTACTAGATCCTCCTTCAATTTTTTTCAGTGTTCCATTCCATGAAACAAAAAAATTGTCTGTGTTTTTTCTGCTGGCTCTCTAGTTCTCAACAAAAAGATCTTCAATTCATCTCATTTCTTTTGTCTTTTTTTTTCTCCTCCGTCTTCCCCTTGCCAAACTTTAGAAAAGTTGTTTAGTGTTGTTGTTAGTAGTATACGCAGAGTAGTTCTATTATTAGCATTATGCAGTAGTAAAAATGAACAGTAATGGAGGTGGTGGTGGAAGCAGTGGGAAGTGGGAACATTCCAAGACATTCATGGATAGTGTATATGATTATTTTTATGAAAAGCCAGTCAAATATACCACGACAAACATACATGTTCACACCTATAAATCCCTATACACCGAAAAAAACGAGGCACTGTAATAAAAAACATAAAAACAGTAAAAAAGAGTGGAAAGCCAAGTCATAGACAATAAGCATTCTTTCTAAGTAAAACTAGTAAACAAAGTTGGAAAAGTAGAAAAAAGAGAACTAATAAATATTGGGTACTCGCCCGCGCCGCGTCTGTTCGCTTTCATTGGATCTTAGATTCTTTGTCGTGGCCCATCAACTTGCATTTTTCTCAGGAAAAAATACTTTGGTAAAAAAAGAACACTTAATTTATATGTATTTTCTTGTAATAATATTTAATTGTAATTTGCAAGTATTGTCTATAGTTGATAGTCTACAATACAAATGCGGTGGGCGTATGAAGTCAGCGGAAACCGAAATCGGATTTTTACACAATATACGCCGTGTGTGTTGCAAAAGAACGGTAAAATAGCTTGTTCTAGTTTTTTCGGCTTCCGTTTTTTCTCTAATGTACAATTGTCATCATCAACATTTTGTGTAATTATAGGTTTAGGAGAATTTATTTTTTGTATGCATGAATGAATATATTTGCACAGAAGTTGAAATATGGGTTGGCAAACAAAAGTTAACGAGCTAACGGAGTAATGATGCGGTAAAACATTTGGTTCGGAGAAGATTTCAACTTTTATCGTGCATGTACATTTGTTTTTGAAAACAAAGAGGATATAACAAAAAAATGCCACTTTACGTTCCAGGAAAAGTTCCAAGAACTTTAATCTGTGATTTTTCTTGTCTTGTGTTTTGAATGAGAACCGAAAGAATGAGGACATGACAAGAAAACAAATTAAAAAGTTTTTTATCTTCAGTTTTATCAGCTAATTTTGAATTGATCTATTGAAATCCAAATCGAATTAAATTAAAGGACCATTTTTTTTCATTTTTTTCTTCATTTTATCACTCCTTCTTTTTTCTATAATCGGGCGTCTCATCGAAATGGGACAAATCCTCATTATCCTCCTGTTTGGGTTCAGGTTTATATCCGGGAATAGTAAAACCAGCTTCATTATCTTCTCCACAAAGACAAGAAATAATTCTGTTGAATAACGGTCCTTTTCCGTATTGATGTGCTTTCTCTTCTTTCGCTTCATTTCTTTCATGTCTAAGATGTTTAAGATTTTTCACTTGTTCTCCCTTATGGAACTTATCAGCTTGTTTAAAGCTATCAAAGCAATTGGCACAAGGAACATTATTCTCCTTTTCCCTAACAAAATCTTCAGGTGTGTAGTCCTGATACTTTTTGTAAAATCTGTATTTCGGCGATCTGTAATCATCCTGATAAATTTCATACTCTACTTGTCCTACTTTCTGCTTTAGTTTATCATACTTGATTTTTCTAATGTCTGCTTGATTCTTCGCCAATATTCGGGACATATTATCCGAAAATAAGGACTAAGTGAAAAAAATATTCATAAAAATTAATTGAAACTGAGTCATAAACCATGACTGAATTCGACTGAAATACATATTTTACCCGAAGTCCAGAAGTAGGCTCTGGAGTATATTCAGTAGTTGCACTAGGAGCATTTTCCGGTTCCGTCTCCGTCCTATTGATTTTGCTAAATCTGTCAGGTGCCTTTGGACCAGGGAAATCTTGCAAATAATCGCCAGGCTTTTTTTCAGATTTATGAGGTATGGTATTATATGGATCGGGAATTCCATGAGTTTGCAAACTAGGTAGTGCATAAACCGCAGTCCCTTCTCTTCTAATTTCATCAATTTCATCTTCCCTCTTTGTCAAGTCCGTTTTACGGTGGGATTGAGTTAAACGAGGAATGTGAACTGTAGGATGCTTGCCCAATCTCTTGGTCGATCTAAATCCCCATCTTTTATCATTTGTGAAAGGTCCACCTGGATCCATGTCCTCATCCATTTCAGATTCCGACGCTCCAGGTTTTCCCCTTCGTTTACCTGTTCTGCTGCTAGCAATATTTGTAATAGGTTTTGACTTTGTTCTATGACCTGCATTGTCTTCAGGCACTTCACTGCCAAAGTCACTCTCATCCGAACCACGTCTTCCTTTTCGAGATGGTCCACGACGTCCGGCTCCTGAAGGACCTCGTTTTGCTGGAAGGTCGTCAGTATCATCGTTATCTCCGCCATAATCATCTGAACCCCTTCTACCTCCCCTACGCCGATTGTGGCGACATTTACACCGGCATTTACAACGGTGTTTTCTTCCATGACGTTTGTGATGCTTTCTCTTCTTTTCTGGACAAGGTTCTCCATCCACACAAACAATTGATTCGTCAGAATCTTTCCGATGTTTTCTATGCTTCCTTTTCTTGTGCTTACCTCTGCCTTTACCCTCGTCCTCTTCTTCCGGTGGTGTCTCCAGCTTTTGGGATGGGACTACCTTCAGATTGTCCAAATCAAATAATGTTGACGAAAACTTGCTCAAGTCTGTGTCACCCTTCCACCCAAGTGCCTTCAAATTTTCCAACTCGATGAAATGCTTTTGTGGATCCATTGTAGAAGCTTCTGGCAAGTCTGCATAAAAAATCGACATTCATTACTAATCTGCTTATTATACAAAAAAAACTATAAATATTTCTTTAAAATAATAATACGCTTGCCTGTTTCCTGTTTGCGTTTCATGTACTCCGCAAGATCCAATCCATAACCAACTGTCTCACCAAAAGTTTGAAATTCCAAGTCATTATCCCTGAGAATATCTTCATTTCCTTCTAAAACGTCATCGTATGCCTCAAGATATTCGTCTAGAACTGCATGCAAAGCAAATATTTTCTCCTCATCATCCAACAACTGCTCAGCTCCAATTATTTTTAGGGTTTTAAGACCAAAATTTCCACAAGCTTCTTCAACTTCATTTTCATCATAATCCTGATTTCTTCTAAAGTACAGTGGTGGAATCACCTCTGGCGGTTCAGCTTTATTTGTTGTCCAATTGGCGTCTAAAAAGTAAAGTCCGCAAGTGACAGGATAAAACGTTCTTTCAAATTCTTCGTTGTCGATGCTATCCCAAGGAAAACCATCAATAATATATCCATTTGTTGGAAAGTATTGAAGCATAAGAAACTTTAACATTTCCATTGCTTCGAAACGATCCAAAGAATAATTTTTATCTGTAGTAAGCTTAATGCAGACGGGAATCGCCAGTCTCTCAATACAAGAAAATCCCTCAAAAAACGGATTGCCATCTTAATACACAAAAAATATAAAGATAATGAATAATTATACTTTCTTTTTGTAATTTTAATTTTTAAGTCAAATCTTAATTATAACTACCTCGAATAGCTCGTGAACCTTTCGCTGCCAAAATGGCTATTTCTTCATCCAACGAAATATAAGTAAATCCATGTGTCTCAGCAAGACTCAAACAGTAATTCCGTCTAACTTTTGCCACCGATTTTTGAGGTCGGCCATATATCCAAATAATTGGAATTTTCTTGGCAAGAAATTCATTAAAGACAACCTGTGTCTGCTCCATTAACATTTTAATGAGTGGATCTTCTTGAGTCGGTGGTTCTTCCGTGAAAGGTGTCCCCTTCGGTCGAATGCCTCTATAATCTCGGGTTGTAAATGGAGAGCTGCCTGGAGCGTGTGGGGGGCAGCTACAGGTACAGTAACAACAGGTTTTGGGTCTAGTGCATTCTAGAGGTGGTGAGGGAGGATTATTATCAAGACCATCCGCTAACGCCTTATCGTCTTCTTTACATGTTTCCGCTATGGATAATTTCAGTGGTTGGAAAAATGTTGGTAGGGCTGTTATGGGACAAATGTCGGAAAACATTTTTGCTTAAATTGATAACCTACAAATTGATAATAATCATAATCAATAACATTAGTCTGATAAATACGTGTTTTAGGTGGGCCAGAAAAGAGTTGCCTGTATTGTCGTCTTCCATTCATTGTATCAATATCCCACTGGTTTGTTGGTAAACCCCAAAGAGGTCTTTTTTGCTTTGGATGTTGGAATAAGTAGCCCTTGTCATCAACAATGATTTGTGTAGGCTGGAAACATGAACAGACTGGTTGGTTATATTTTTGTAGAAATTGGTCTAATCGATGTTTTAAAAGATTAGAGTGGGAGTCACACCATCCATCCCCACTGTCAGGTTTCCAACTTCCCTAATAAGAAATTAGTAGAATTAAATTAATTTTCAATTTTTTCATGAGATAAAGATACTGTAAAAAATACATACGTAGTTATCCCACGGTGGTCTATCAGCTAGACAAGGATCAATAAATTGATCTTGACAGCAATTGTTACAATCTTTTGGCGTTGGTGGTCTAGGTGGGGTTTTATGGGATTTTTGAGGATGATGACAATTATCTTGATGAGAATAATCCAAAGGAACTTGGCACTGGTCACTTTGATATTGATTAGTTGGACATCGACAACTACGCATGTTGTCTGTGGAGAAATGCCCTGTACTTGTGAAATTCTTTGGAGTGGATGTTCTCACGCTAACTTTATATTTGGAAGTTTGAGTTTGCTTCTTTGAGTTGCTGAATGTCACACCGGAACGTAAAGGAGTGTCATCCGGGCAATCACTGCTCACTTCATCTGATGGACAAGATGCGGAACAGTAAAGTTGTACCATGTCACAGTCTTCATTATCTCCCAATGCTGAAGGTTCGTTATAATCGATGCATTCATCATCTCCTCCGAATTGAGAATAATATTGTTTCTCTCCTTCCACTGCACAAGATTCGTTATCCATTACCGGAAGCTCGATACACACACAATCATCATCTTCCATTACAGGAAACTCGAAGTTGTCACAGTCCTCGACATCTTCTAAATCATAACATTGCTCGTCCACACAATAGCAATCTCCCAAATCCTCAAAATATTCGCATATTTCGCCTTCCTTCGTCTCATTTTTGGAGGATGTAGCTTGAAGAGTACCGTCAATTGCTCCACCAACCTCATCTAATTCCTTGTGTCTCCTACAAAATGCACAGATATATTGCAAAGCATTCATAGAAAATTAATAATTTGGGGTGTATGCTTTTATGAAGTTTTATTATGAAAAATTGGAAAATTTGCAAGCATACATTTCTTCGTATAATTTGATAATTTGGTCAACAGCTTCTTCTGCCGATTTACGTATTTCATTCTCATCTTCTCCCAAATTAGGATTTCCATATTCAATTCTTTCTTCTTCGCCCTCCTCTTCTTCGTCGAGTAGAGGAGGTGGATACACCTCCGGAAAATTTTCCTTGCTACCCCTACAAAACCATTGGCTTATTTAAATTCTTGTAATTTTTAAGGTGTTTAATAAGGGGTCAACGTGTTATAAAAGCATATGCATGGTTTAAGAAAAAAACTCACATATCGTCTGACGGTTTAGTAATTTTGAAAGTAATTTATGCAGTAATTTGGGAACTGAAAGGCTGAAAATAAATATACTGTTCATTTCACCTACGCCATGTGTGCATATTATCTACAATTTGTAGGCCACAAACTAAATGCATATGCATATCAACTAATTAAGCTAATTTAGACAAATTACCTTTTAAAAATCTTGCATCAAAATCTAATTAAAATTTTTAAAGAATATTTGCCAATGGTAAAATGTCGCATGCGATTCCAATAAATGCGGCTGTAAGGATGCTTTCTCCTTTTACGTGTATAATTTATATTTCGAGTTCCAATTTCAATTTGTGGAGGATCACAGTATCTTTATCTTCAGTATAATTTAAACTTTTGATCTAGGATGTAAACCAGTATAAAAATGTAATTAAAAAAAGAAAATGTTCAACATGTTGTTATCAACAATATACTTTTTGCAAACCGTTTATGTAGGCTGCACAATTTCATTATTTGTTGCACCAGTTTTGACTTTAATTTGATTGCCAATCTGAACTAGAATGCCAATGCCATTACATCAAATCTTTTAAGATGATATTGTAGGGAAATATTATGACAATAAAATGACGTGATCTCCCAAGCCAGCCAGGAAAGCCAGACATTTTAACACATTTTTATGTATTTTTCGTTGGTGTTTATTGTGAGTGTGCCAAAGATTCTCTTCTTAAAAGTTAAAAGTGTCACAACTGTTTTAATGCATTAAACTTTGCGCACACTTTACTACGAAACGGAGGGATTTCCGCGTGCTCATGGTAGATCTCTGGTTTGTTTCTCATGTTATGTCATCATTATTTCATGGAGATATATCTGAGAATTGAAATTCACTAACTTGTTTTTTACAGTGTTAAAAGTAGCTTAATAGAGTGGAATTCTACACGGTTCTTTGACATCACTTTGCGGAATCATTGAAATGCATACAATTTATATAATCAGCAAATGTTGAATTGTTTGTTTTAAAGTTGGTTTCTTGATCCATTAAGCTCTCTATTTTGAAAGGCGACGATATACTAAATATTTTTTTGAAATCAAAGTTGACTGGACATTCAGAACGGGGCGGAAACAGGATTCCAATGACTTCATTTTGCTTTCTTAATTGCTTAATTTTTTTGCTTTTCATGTCAAATATTTACATAATTAAATTGCATTATTAATGAAGCAGGTAGGAAAGAGTCCGTACACCAATAACCAATGGCTAATGAGTAGGATTAATGTATGAAATTCGAGTTTGTATTTTCATTCATTTAAATGAGGGCATGTGCATAATCTCTCAATCTAATCTGAATAGAATCAACCATGCTTGTATACAACAGCCATGTTTCCACCAAAAAAATCTAAATTAATTCTTATTTAAAAATTAAAACGTTTTGACATTTATTTGAATGGAGTTTTCAAATTCGGATTTATATAGTCAGTAAGAAATATGATATCAAATTACAACACTGCTGACTGTAATAAATGTCACATGAGAGCTGATTTGTAGTGACAGGGAATGCTTGTTTTTTAGTTGAATTTGTATTCTAGAAGAAATTATTGAAAGATTTTTAACACAAACCCAGTCTGATGTCAACATCAAAAAATATAAAGTATTGGTCTCTGGTGTAGAATTTTAGTTTGAACTTTTTGTAATTTTATTGAATTGAAAAAGACAAAGACGTAATGGATTTATTGTAAAATTAAATTAGTGATCGAACGCCAACTTTCCGTGTTTACAGACTTCCTTATGTTCTTATGATGACTCATAAATGTTGTGGGAATGGTTTAAAATGCCACCACAGGGAAATGAGAATTATGATAGAGATACATGGTTAGAAAGCTAAAAGTGTAAGAAATTTCAAACGAAATACATATGTCTGAGTCATGTATTTATGTTATTTGCCAATTTTAAACTGGGAAAAATATTTAAGAATTTCATGACATCCACATGCATTTTTACGACAGATGCATGACATAATGTTTCTGGTAAACAGTGTAATTACATACAAATTCAGAGAAATCCGTTAATTTACATTACACGGGAATCATTACCTTACGTAAAGTATGCGGTTTCAAAGATATCTTTTTGGTACAGTAAATATGTTTGTATGTCAAGAAGAAAAACTGTTGATGGTGAACCAGAACCATCCCAATTCCAAGATCACGTAACAGATTCTGACTCGTCACAACTCACCATTGCCAAATGAGATTAGCCTTAATGACTTAACTAAATGGTAGGTCGTTTTCTGGCATGCATTTACATCATCGTTATACTTCAGATGCAATACATGATGCATCTTGTAATCCAGCCATGTTAAATTTTATTGGACATAATAAATGTAGCAAATTTAAGAAGCGTATCTGTCACTAATCCTAGTTATTCTTTTAATTCACGTACCTGATTATAAATTCAAAAGAAATCAGAAACTGCCAGATAGATTTTTTATATGTTGGTTTATCAAAAGTAACTATCATAATGAATCAAATAAAGAAGCTCAAATGTGCATTGTCAATAGTTCTTTGTTTTTTATCCGTAAAACTTTATTGTAAATCTAGTTCTCAAGTAATTACACAATATAAATAAAATGCATATTTTTTAATAACAGATTTATAAATTATGGTTTATTTGTACATGGTTTTAAACAAAATAATTTTTGTATAGAACCTTATCAATTGATCCAATACAATAGTACAGATTAGGTTCTGTTGAGGAGTTAGCCCCTTTCGGAAGTGTTTTCATTAGACGTATTGGCTCCATTAAATCTCGCTTGAAGTCCAAATTAGCACGTGTCAAATTAAGCTTTACAATAAAATGTTAGTATGTTTATGTGTAACTGGCATAATATTCAGTATTAAAAGAATTTCGTATGAAGTGAATTTAGATACTTACGTTTTTATAAGTCAAAAAAATTCCTCGGAACGCCCCAACCCTTTGCTTGTTGGACTCTTTGCCTTCAAAATCGTAATATGACCCATGAAGAGCTTGAATTCCATAAGGATCCTCTTCGGCCGCTTTACAGAGAAAACCACAATGACGAGTACAGAAATTAAACTGACAAGGGACAACCTTTAAGAGGTTTGGATAATGGTACAGAAAAATGTTTAGAAGCTGTTGATCAACAAGCGGGGTCCTGGTAATTTTCTGGAACTTGTCATTTAACATCTGAATTGTTTGTTGCCACTTCCCATCACTAAACATCGAAGTCCTAATTCTGGTCAGGTTCATTAAAACTAGACCACTATTCAACCCTTTCGGTGGCGGATATGGAATTTCTAATAGATATTAAACAACAATAATTAAAATTAATTGAGCTTCGATGACTATTTGGCCAAACTGTTAAATCTGAACTGATATACTTGCGAAAAATTCCGAGAAATGACGAGATTCAGGCTCCGCATCAGGGGCCACGCCGATAGCCTGAGTGTCATTCATTTCATCAAATTGTGCCCACAGTTTGGCAACATTTCCGGTAATAATAAAGTCTGTGTCCAGGTAAATCACCGCATCCAGTTGAGATAGCATTACCTGGTTAAAGAATTACTTATATTAATTAATAATACTAGGAAAAATAAAAAAAATAAACGAAGTTGTCAAGTGCGAAGTGTGTACCGGTAAGTATAACTTGGCATTTGAACATCTATACCACAATGTAAACAGCATATGTCTTTGTTCTTTCGGCATGTAATTAACTACCGAATAAAAAAGAATTTGAACCTCAACATCCTTGAAAGGATACCCGAATTCTTGAAGCTTATTCATAAAAAAGGTGGAGTCCTCCATGTGTTCCAAAAATAAGTGAAACGCCAAACGCTGTACTTTATTAAGTATGGCAGAAATAATAGCAGATTTGATTAAAACTGCTCCTTCTTCTCGATGAATTGTATCCCCGCCTCTTCCACACACAATTGTAGTTATATGGATGGTTTCATTAGTTCGTTCCTCGAAAGATGAACCAGATGAAATTTTGTCAGGTTCCTCAGACATCTTGAACTTGCTGTTATGTAAACCAGGCGTTATCGTCTGGAGCTGTCTGCGATGAAAATTGCATAACATAAAACATTTTTTATAGAAATGCCTGATATTTAATAATTGTATTCACTCACCTTTTTCTACCAGTATAAGCTGTAAGCATAAGTGTCCCCACTAAAAAACAACTTGCAACTAACGACGGTATTCTAAATTTAACCTTCATCCTCAAATCGTAAACGAAATTCTGTGAACAACCGTTCTTTACGTTATTCTAAAGAGACCGTTTTAGTTACCAAAAGTAATGAGCTGGCAAAAACTAAAAT
Source organism: Entomobrya cf. arborea Gr-Col-00668 (assembly GCA_034699025.1). Lineage (NCBI taxonomy): Eukaryota > Metazoa > Arthropoda > Collembola > Entomobryomorpha > Entomobryidae > Entomobrya > Entomobrya cf. arborea Gr-Col-00668. The sequence continues at coordinate 218 of JAQIWN010004612.1, read as the reverse complement.
ATGTCAACGAACTGTTGACAACTGAACTTGAACTGAACATATCAAGTGGAACATGCAATTAAGGCTAGTTTTTTAGAGTTAATCTGCATCCTCAAGTCGTTGACTTATTCTAAAAAGACCTTTTTGACGTGACTGTGATGACTTCCAAGGTCGATTTTTAATAATCGTGTATAATTGGTTTGAGTTTTGGAGGAAGTAATAACATGGAGAAATAAATG
>JAQIWN010004611.1:0-10964 GCA_034699025.1 Entomobrya cf. arborea Gr-Col-00668 | reverse complement strand
ATTTTCAAATACATGAAAAGTCTTCTCGATTGAATAATTCTTCACAATGGATTTATGATTATTTTGTTCCATTAAAACTTAAAAGGGACATTTTTCTTTATTTTTCACCTTTGCAAATTTCCGACTTTTAGCAGAATCAACATTATGAAGAATGAAGCTGTAATGGAATGACATGGCAAAGATAGTGCCGATGAGTTAGTATGTCAAGTAATTTCATACTACACAGCAGCATAAAGGCATGCAAAAGCCTTACTCATTTTTCGCCTACCTCTATTTCTTTTGCTTTTATTGACTTCTTCTTTTTGTTGTTAAAGAAGGAATATATCTAACACTTTTTCACTTTCCTACCTGCTGCTGATTTTGACTTTGACTTGCTGGTTCTTCGATGCGGTCGTTGTACTTTTTTTGCCTTCGACTGTGGCGTTTTTCACTGAATTTGTGAAATGAACAGAGAAAATGGCACGAACTCTTTACATTTCCCGTCTTCCCTTTTCCGTTTCCTTTTGCCTTTTTTCTACCTTATCCTTCTTCTCCCACCACTCTCCTAACTAACCCTACAAAGTATACAGCTCACAAGTTTTTTTTTACGAAAGCTTCATTCACGAAATTGTACAGAAAAAAACTTTTACATTTCCACTTTCACTTTATTCCTCCCGTACTGTTGGTGATGCCGTCTTTAAAAATGTATATTGCCTTCTTTCCCACTTATGGCATCCCATTTTTACTATTTTTTTCCTGAGCTGTGCTCCTTTCACACGTTGTTGGATACAAAATGAGTACACACTGTACACATAGCATTCATATTGAAAAATTAGCTACCTTCCGGGGAAAGCCGGAGAAACATACGTTATCTGGAGACACAACAACGTTTTATTCTCTACTGGGCATTTTTTATCCGTTTTAACTTCCTCCTTTTAAGTCCCTGGCCGTCTTAGTCTCAACCCTCCATCTCTCTCACGTGCCATTTCAAAACGAGCATGAAAGGTTTTTTTGGGTACAATGTTCCTATAAGTTTATACTCTACTTATTACTCACAGTCACATTTATTTACACCCAAAAGAATGAAAAGTTTCCTGTTCTTGTATTTTAAAACTTATCCTAATGCGTTCTATCTGTAAATGTGTGTAGGTGGAAATATTAGTTTTACGGACAACGTAAACCGTCATTTTGGGAAGTAAAAATGTAAAAGTACACCTTAAATAAAAATAACTTGACATTTCAGACTTTTGTTTCCGACACTTAGGATTAGTGGTTAGTTAGTAATAATGGAAATTGCAAGAATGTAAATGTATGTGCAATGTGCATATATGTATATAAGATTGATGCAGAAAACTATAAGGATTTTTAGCAAAATAAAAATATGAGTATGGCATTTCTAACTTTTCTCGGGATTAAGCATCGATACTTTGTTTTTAGCTCCGACTACTACTTAAAGATATTAATTGCACGGAAGTATTCACATTGTACGTTTTTACAAGTATCATTTTTTTTCTTTAAAAGCTAAAGGAAAATATGAAAATATTTGGAGTAAAATATTAAACTTCAGCTTTAAAATATAAGGCAACCTTTCTCCGAGAGTTGTTTGCAATTCATACATTGTAAATTGTCGAAACAGTCTTCCTTTTCCGTCAACACGATGATAATGACAAAGCACATTGTCCACAACAGAACATTTATGTCCATAAAAATGTCCAACCATACTTTAGTATTTTTTTACATTCTCCAGACGCTAGTTTTCTAGTTGCATTGTATGCGTTGCATAATGCGTATATTTTATCCGACACGTTGTCCAAGGGCTGCCCTTTCCTCGAACAAGCACGTGCGTTAGAATGAATAGAGGCCATCAAAATCTATACACAAGAAGAACAACAAGGTAAACATTGTATTGGGATATGCGTGTTGTTATTGTGGTTCCATATCTGACGTAGTAGCAACAACCAAACAACAATCAAACCAACCAGCAGCAATTGTTTGGACACTACCTTGTATAGCAAGCTGTTAAGCGGACGCTATGGTTCGGAAAGAAATAGCTTCTTCTGAGTCAAAAACAGTAAAATAAATACATATTTTTCCCGATTTGACTCTACGATAAGAAGACGCACTCCAACACTTTTTGTGTCTTGGCTTGAATAAAATGAATTCAAGTGAATGAGACAAGAAGAATGGGATGCGTGTGTGTATTTATCTTGTGCTTTTTTTGTTTGTACACGTGAATCGATGGTGTGGTGGAAATTCGTGTATACTTTTATGCGTGTGTCCTTCTATCGTTCTTCTGTGTTTCCCTTTTTCTTGCTTTCTTGTGTCCTTTTAAAAATTGGACTGAGGGGACCTTACATGACAGCGGCAATTTTTTCAGTGCGACCTCAAGTTCAAGCTTTAGTTTAGCTAGACTTTCTTTATACGTTTATACAAAAGTAATAACAAGTTACTATAATGCCTCGTGATACATCAACAAAACGCGTGCATTCAAAGAAAGAAAGCAAACTTACTGTCGTATTTTACTTTTTTCGTAGCTTCTCCTTCATTTTCGCCATTCGTCTCTCACTCTCTCGTCACATTGTGCAAGAGGAAAAATACTAAATGGTTTTACGGGAATAACAAAAGCAAAAGCCAAAAAAAACCGGAAAGAGAAAATGTTCGTCTTGACTTGATTTTTTGTTCGGTGGGTAGTTGCTTTCATTTTTGCTTTTTCTTTATGTTTGTTTCTTTTAGTCAGCCTAACTATAAGAAAACCACATACACCCACACAAACTTACGCATTATTTGTGCGTCTTATACATTCTTCATGCCACGCGCTTCTTACATAACTCGTCTCCTCTCATTCATGCAATCAAATTTACGCATTTTTCTCCACTAGTATACGTGTGGCTCTAATAAATGGCATTATCGTTGCTTGCTCGTTTTTCCTACACACTTCTGCTGTTGAACAAAGAATGGTGGAAGAAAAAATAATAATATAAAAAAATCACAGCATTGCACAAAGGAGAAAAGGAGTAAAAAATAAATGGGATGTGATATAATAGCAGTGAACAAAATGCACACGTAAGTATCCATCCATGTGCAATGTATATCATACATCCATTTAAGACTCAAGTTTAACTCTTCTCACGCAACCAAGAGTACCATTTTTTCCGTCATCGTCCTTTTCTAAATTTCATGATATATTTTCCACTAGACTTTCTTATTTCTTTTTATTCATTCATTTTGTAGTGGTGCACACGTAACCCTTTCATCCTTTTCCTCTTTCCTTTCTCGTGCAAAAAAATAAAGCTATAAAAATAGCAAAAACCAAAAAAAAAGAACAAGAAATCTAACCCTCTCACTTGTCTTTTTAGTTATTTCTATTCTTAGTGTGATCGCGGTAACTCAGTACTTTCTATGTTGTGGCATGCCATGAGACCATTTTACCGAAATAAAAAGAAAGAAACAAGTCAAGAAGAAAAAAAACGAGAAAGTCTTAAAAGTGCGTGTATCGTTATCCTTCTTGTGTTCTGTCAATGAACCTCGTCTTTTGCAACTTGATACTCCCCCGTACACATAAATACACATAAACATAGTATTTTTATTATTTTATGATATTATCATAGTTTTTCTTTTGTGAGCATTATTATTATTATTATTATAGCATCACCACACTGTGTATATGCATTATTTGTGCGTTTGTGTGTGTGTGTGTCTGGAGGAGCAAATGCGTATCTTGATGATCAAGACTTCGATGTGAAGCCTATCACGTTTCTTTTCTGCGAAATTCTTTTCTAGTCTCGAGTTTTACCAAGAAAGTACCATTTTTTTAATAAAACCAACCAATACGAGCAGATACAAGCTTCAGTCAAAAAAGTAAAACTTTTTTCCTGCTCACTTGCCATTCTTCTCTTTTGCCTTTCTCTTTTTGAATTCTTTTTTTACTTGACTTTGCCAGAAAAGTTTTTTTTCTTCTTTGATGATATGTTATGGCTATATAAGTGAGTAAGAAAGCAGTAGTAGTGGGGAAATAATGAAAGAGGAAAAGGAGAAAGAAGAGGAAACACCAAGTCAAGATATATGAAGAATGCGCATTATCAAGATCTCCTCCAAAAAGTATTGCTCCTGCTACTCCAATTCATGATTTAACTCAAATCGAGAATGGAGTAGAGCAGCGAGTACAGTAGTAGTACTATGTCTTTTTGTTGAGTGAAAATAAGAAAGTTATTTTGCAATCAGAACAACCGCTGGCTAAAACGGTAGTAGTCGTAGTCATAAAAATAATAACAGTCTGACAGTAACAACGGCACTGTTGTTAACAGTGAAAAAGTGTCAGTAGTATTTCAGATTAAGGGAGTATAGAGTAATTTGAGTCGGGTTTGAGTGCCACACGGCCAAGGCAAAAAGGATCGTTCACAAAAGTCACGCCAAATGTGCTGACATTGGAAAGAAGTTGTCAAAATACGAGTAGTGCAAACCTTGTGGATTTGTAATGCGTGTGCAAGCCCTCACATCTTAAAAGTGAGTAATAAATAACGAACAATGAGAAAATGAAATGAAAGGGAATGTGAAAAAGCGGACATCAAAGAGAAAGAAATAAGCCACCCCATAGTCCTACATATTACTGGTTTTTCGAATTATTATCATTACTGTTGGAAAAACAGAGTTGAAATTCGAAAGAAAGTTGGAGCTGGTCGAGATGGCATGTGATAGGCACAGAAGAATTTCGGAAGTAGGTAGGTGGGTTTAATGAAAATGGAATGGTGGATGGATGGATGATGAAGACATATGCTTGGGTTTAAGACTGAATCGTCTGGTTGAGGTTTTTATTATGATTTTCCGTGGCACGCACGCAACAAGATGATCAATGAATAAATACTGAAATGTGAATTAAGAAAAAATACTGAAAGCAGAAGAAAACAAACTGAGTAAATTGAATGGAGGGAGTGAGACAAAGACCTACTTTTTAAGCGTAATTCTCCTTGATATTGAATAGTGAAAATGAATGTGTTAATTAAAGCCTTCGAATGTACAACATTCAAATATTCCGGAAACAAGTTGGTGCCGTTCACACAGGGAAAATAGTATGCATAGTAAAATTACGATTAAGGCTAGAAGTTTTTGAAGGATACTGATTTTTAGTGAACATTGTAAATGAACAGCTTCTTCAAATGAACAAAAGAGTTTCAACTTGCATTTGTTTAGAAATGATAGCGATGATGAATCACTCTTTTTTTTACACAAACACGGAATCTGATCTAGATTGTCACTCAAGTAGAAGTAGAATAGTGGGCTACATTTGTGCATATGTGGACTCATTAGTAAACTTAAAGAAATGAGTATAAAGCTTTTTTGGAACTCTTGATTAAAATAAAGAGTTGTCAGAAGAAAGGGATTCAGTCAACTTCCTTTACTTTTTCAATTATTCTACATTTTTAAGACTTTGAGAAATGGAGAACACTCTTTCAAATTTCTAACGACAAGATTTGCTTGTAAAAAACGCTTGTGTAAGCTGCACGTAAGATGCAGCTGTTCTCGTACATATAATTTTGACTACACTATTTATTTTTGGGGAGCATTCAATGTTGAATGTTCTCACGTAATCTGTTTTAAAAATTTAAAGTCCCTTTTTAATGAAATTAGAGCTCCTTACAGAATTAAGGGTATCTCAGATTCCAATTTTCTTTGTTACCTTCTCTTTTTCTTTGTTACTCAACCAAGCTAAACAATAATTATGATGCTGACGAGCTTACTTGATATATCTAAAGTTAACGAATGTTTAGAATGTGTGTTTGCTTCCCCATAAATTAGAGTAACATATCTACGCTTTAATTTCTCAGGTGTGTTTTTATTTAGTTTTGAATTTGATATGTCTCCCGTCTCTCATCTTTTAATATTATTAAATTAAATTAAATGTAATACGAGTGGTATTCATCAAATTAAAACGGCCAAAACATGATGTGGCGGTAAATACAGTGTGTTTAAATGTTGCAGTAATTACGAAATCGTCAGTTTTTTTTTGCAAATTTAGCAACGTTGTTTATGAATGTCCCCTTTTGCTTTTCAGAAATTGAGTAGGATTTTGAGATAAATCCGCCTTTCTTTGAGTTTTTCTTTGTAAATAACACGTCTAAAGACGATATTCAGATTCCTTGTTGAAATATTTGATGAAGTCGTTTAGCCCTGAAAACACGTACTGTGTCTCGCTCTCCACAATTCTTGCTATTCGATCTACTCTACTCTCCTTACACAAGGATCCCATTTCACATACATCGCTACTACACTCTTTTTCGCTAGTAAACATTTTTGTTTTTTTTGAACAGTCAGTATTTTTCTTTCTCTCTTATTTGTTCTCATTCTCGTTTGAATAGGTACTTATTAGTTTCGTAAAGACGTGATGTTTTAGAAAATAAGTAAGTTGTGAGTGAATAGACCGTGCAAATACACACACACAAACAATTTGCACATGCACATTTTTCTATCCATCCTTATTTTTCCCACTTCATTCTTGAACAGAAAAGAAAGCAAAAACTTTCTTCTGGCCAAGTTTTTCTCTCTTTTTGCGTGTTTTTAGACTGGGAAACTAGAAAAAATGCAGCTGGTATTGAAAAGGCAATGAAACTGTGAGTGTTCAACAACAGTCGCCCTTCTTATGTAAAAGAGATAAAGCTTAAAGTCAGGTTTGGGTATTTTATGCCATCATTGTCTAACTTGCCGAGAAACAGCCATGGGCGAAATGGTAAGAAAAATAGACATAAACTGAGAAATTTTGTACAATTTACTTTTCGAGACGAACGTTCCCACTTGTTTAAAAGGAAAAAAGAGTATGTATGAATATCAGTATCATCAGGATCATCTTGAACTTATACTCATGTTCAGAAAGTGGAGAAAGTTGTTCTTTCTCCTGCCTGGTTACATAGCTTAACTAACTATCGTTGTTAGAATGGCAGTGGCATGCTTTCTTTCGCACTCGCCAACTCGAAAGACGTGTCCAAAGCACACAGGAAGACAGGAAGAACATGTTCCAGCTACTTTCCTTGTGCAATGACGCTACCAAGGTTCATATATTCTAGTGTCCAGACCCATACCTTTTTTACCGGTGGTACGTTTATAAAGGTTCTCAAGTCAGGTTTATTATTAATATATGCATACAACGTGGTGGCGGTGGTCACGGTGAAAGCATTTCCGTTCCGGTCATTTCCTTCTTTTATGAGCAACAACAACAGAAGTGCGGAACACCAAAGAAAGATATATTTAGAATGAGCTAGCATTGAAAAATAAGCTCTACAAACTTATGTAAGTGGCTGAGTGATAAAAATGTACAAAAGTAAAACTCTGTGATACTTACATATTATGTACATACAAGTGTTTTGTGAAGTTTGCCAAAAACGTCCGGTACATTTTTTGTTGGAGAAAATTTTGAACATGTTCCCAATGGAAAAATAAAGCTATCATAAGATCGTTGAATCGATCGATCATGAAGAATACATACGTTTTGTTAAATAAATAACGCCACGACGATGCGATGTTTCTTCCCAAGTTGATCGGCAAATTGGAAAAGAGAACAAAGAAAACAGAGTGCAACTGGAAGACGCAAGTTCATTGTCGATAGGCAGATTTGTTCTTGGGAGAAAGAATGATAGAAAAACAGGATAAAGTAAACAGCACTGTGTGTTTGCCTGGTTGGAAGGAATGGAGTAGATCAGTAAACATTTAACTTCTAGCCACATGTACGCACACATGTCATTAATAATAAAATAACAAACTTTCAACAGTATAGTTGGATTTTATATTTTCACTTGTTTTTCTCCCACGTTCTTGTGTTCAAGTGGACATTTTCACTTCACTAGTCATCCAGCATAAGAGAGATTCAAACAGAAGAACAAATAGAACAAAACTGAAGCATGTTGTTAGAAGTTCTATCTGGAAGTTTGTAGCTTGAAATTCTATTTTAGTACATATTACATTTAATTTAGCTCAGAGAATGAGCAAAATAATGGTAGAAAAACAAATATGAGTAAAAATTACAGCCTAAACCTACATTTCACTCCACAGAAGATGACTGGAAAAAAATTGAAAGATGATCCTTTTTATTTCACTGTTCTTTCAGTAGCGCCAGATTGCTTGTTATTTTCATGGTCATTGTTGAAATGATATCTGAAATTTTTTTTTATAAAAACGACCCTTTCACCTCTATGAAAAGAAAATGTGCTACTTAAGCAAACATGCATCGCAGTTCTAGGATTGTTTATAGTTCACTCGTGCAGATTTGTTTGTTATCCTCCATGCATAATTTCACTTGTGTAATACTCCAACTGCAAACAAGTTGACTTACAACTTGTCAAAACTGTCTGATGTCTAAAAAAGTAGACTTTAATCTGGAGTGGGTTGAGTTTCGTGAGTTGCTGCGATGAATCTCAAGTATCTAAGTACATTTATATCTGTCTGTAACATTTTAGTTTAATTTTATACATGTTTTTACTAACCAATCATCATCACAACAAAATAATTTTATGGATTTTTTTCTATAAGCTTTCTACAATTGTGCAAACTAATACTTCATGTTTTACATGTCTAGTCATCATTTAAAGAACAGACTTGTTGAGAACTAATCGATAGACATGTGCTTTACCCATAATCGTAAAAATAGGACCTTTTATACGAAGTGTATTACTCTTCTTTTACTACAAACATTAAAGCAAAGTTGCCAAAAAGTATTGTGAAGAAAGATCAGGCAAGTAAGGAGTACTTTTATAAGATCAGAGTTGAAGATTAGCTGGTAAGACATGTTATGCGATGACAAAATCTACTTTTCAATCTTTCTACTCTTTTGATTCCCAAAGTAGCTACTCTATTGTCAGACAGTTGAATATTATAATCTTGGAAAATAAAAGTAAGTAGCGTTTCTCAAGAAGTCCTTGAGTATTTCAAATACAACTAATCTTTTTAGTGAGAAAAGTTTTATATCATACTTGACTTGCAAGTAACCCACTCATGTATCATTTCGTGAATTCTTCTCTCATTTTTGACATGATATAACGAAGGTCCAAATTGACCTTGTTTCGGCAGATTTTCTAGGGAAAATGGCTTGTCTAGGTATCCCGAAAGTGCCTAGTAGAATACTAGAATAGGGCCGAATTTAGAATAGACAGACAATGATTGAGTTGAAGAGTGCTTACACACTGCATATATGTTGTCCAGTCGCACAAACGAATTCCTTTGATTATGTTTTTGTGGTTTATCGTTACTCAGTCTGTTTGTTTAGAATTACTTCACTTTTTAGTATGTTTGTATCGCAATGTGATGGTCTGAATTTGTCTGTCTGTTTCGCAATATTGTAATATCTTCAGTCAACATTCCATTTCACGTTGTCCTCTTACATGGAAATATGCATGCAATTTTCCTTGATCTCGGATTTCATCATGCATGCCATCATGCTTTTCAGGTGACATAGCACGCTCTTACACGTGCCAATAAGTGAATTTTAGCTTTACTGTGGTTGAATAGAATACATACAGCTACTAACACCAAACATATATATACACATACATGCATACATATGCAAATAATGCATTAATTCGAAGGATTCCCTGAAATATGATATTTTATCCATATATTCTAGTAGTTTCGCAATTTATTTGTCATGTACTCTGGTCTATATATGTCTTTGAATTATATTTACATGGCTAAGTAAAACTTCAACTAAACAATCATAAAGTCATTGAGACATCATAATTATTAAAATAATAATTCCTATATTTTTTTTTTCCTTTTCAGATGGTAAATACTAAATAACGTCACATGAAACCAAGTAAAATTACCGAATGGACCCAGCCACATGCAACGACCGCATCACAAAAAGACACAAAGTGAACACGATTTCCAGTGAAAAACCATATAAAACAATTACTTTACAGTTTGTGCTTCACTTCAACTAAGCCATCACTATCAGCATGCGACCTACTAAAAAGTTGTTCCTTTTACATCACTCATCATCCACCTCTTCTCTTGTTTTACATTACAATTATTCAAACTAAAAAACTAACTTTTCCAACTCTTTCCTGTCTTTCTCTAAAAAAAATGAAAAAAAAGTTCTAAACAGTGCGTGCGTACAATAACTACTAAGCTTACACAAATTACACTGCTCTACTCTACATAATCATGATGGAGACGTTAAAATGGAAGAAAAAAGAGAAAATCTCGCAATCAGAGAAGCTCAGCGTGACTCCTCTTTCCCACTTTGGGCAACAGCAGCAGTCCAAAAGCATTCTTCTCCTCCTACACAACCTATCTGATTGCCAATTTGAAACAAACAAACAGTGAGAGTTGGGAGAACAAGTGAGTCTATATCTGGTAGAAAGTGATGGACCAGTGAATGATAGAGTAAAAACAAACTACACACCCCAGAAAACGAAACCATTTTACTCACATATTTTTTTCCAACAAGAAATGATCTTCACGTGTGTATTGTGCACATGTAAAAATCAAAGAAGATAAAAGCTTATTATACTTAACTTTGTGTTTGTGTGCATGCACGATTCCAAGAAAAAACTCAAGGGAAACTCATTTCCCTTCTTTTTTCTCAACTCTCCTTGACTTGACTTGTGTGTGTGTTTTTTTTGTCTATGTGGATTTCTCTTTCTCAACTCAAGTCTCTCAAGGAAATTGGCATTTTCTCCTTTCGATCTATCGTGTCTTCGTGCTTTTTTTTTTTTCTCTACCAGTGTGTAACAATCTAAATAGAACCAATAAAAAACTTGCCAAAAAGAAAGTAGTTACAAACAAGAAGAATAGAAGAAGAGTTGTTTCAGTTTCAACTTACTGACTGAGTGGCTATTAGGATCGAAAGCAAGATAATATCATCGGTTGAACGCTACAAGTTGTACAAAGTATAATAACCACCAAGAGAAAAAATATCCAATATCACAATCATCATCATCCTTATTTTTAAAAGAAAAAGTAAGAAAATAAAAAAAGGAAATCTGTTTTCTCTGCTGATTCTC
>JAQIWN010004610.1:0-10965 GCA_034699025.1 Entomobrya cf. arborea Gr-Col-00668 | reverse complement strand
TTCATAATTAATTGACTGTTTGCTAAAATAATATCATAAATATTTTTACTTTAAATTGTCTTCTGAAATTTTAGCGTCAATAATATATGTCACTGAACTCTACGAGAAAGCAAAATGTGATGTGGTGTTGGTATTACAGTTTACTTTTGATTAATTGGAAAGCACTAATTTCCAGTTTACAAACGTATGCAACAAATACTAATTGTTAGAGACATTAATAGAAAATAGCTTTTGTTGTAAAAATATTGCTTTGATTTAGTCTCCACTTTATTTCATTATTCTTCATTTATGGATGCGCTTAAATTGAATTTAGCTAATTTGTAAATACGCGACTTGCATTTGCGCCAGTCATGTTTGTTTGCCATTTTGGAGTCGGATTAGTAGTCGTTAAATAGAACCTTGTAAAAAGCAAATATCTGTCATGATTGCTAACGAAATACAAATAATTTGTATTTTTCATATTCAAATTTATTTAAACACTCTCCAGCCGCATGTCGATCGTATGCCAATAAATACCACTGGAAACTGGACAAGGTGTGTATGCAAAATAGCAGACATGTACATATTCCATGCTTGTCTAAGGATAACTGCTTTCCATTGTTTCCATCAGCTTGTTTTGAATTTAAAAAATATACACAATAAAACGAAAATGTTCTGTATTCCAAACAAAATTTCATACAAACCATTGCCATCAAGAAGCACTTGTAATTTTCTAAAAATTTACTTTGATTTTACTTATTATGGAGGTCTTACTCCATTTAAATTAAAATGTTTAAACGGACAATTCACATTGCACACAAATCCATTTCAAAAGATTATCGTCGGATTAATGACCATGTCGGCAATTCCCTGGATACTCAATCATATCCGCCACGCAACTACCCTTAACACAAAACATAGTCCCAACAAATTTCTAGAAATGGCTCAAGAAGTAGTAAATACAATTTTCAAAGTGGCCACAATCAAAACATTTTGGTTTGGGGGACAATCATTCGCAAATATATTAAATTTCGTTCAGGTTCATTTCCCAATGTCGTCTTCGCATAAATCACACTTTTGGGGAAAGTATTCCGTGAAATGGAAAGCCTTTCTGATTTGCAGCGTGTACACAATAGTTTTAATAGCTCAAATGTTTCGAGGAAGGGCAATAATGTCAGGAGGAAGACATCCTATTTCCGAATGGACTGCTAAATGGTGGTGGGGTAGAATGATAACCGTTGGAAGATATAACTTCTTTAAGGGAACGTTTGAAGGATCAAATGAAACGTATTCTGTTGGAGATCACTTAATTGGATTGGTAGGATTTGTGGGATACATTCCCAGGTAAGTATTGCTATCGATTAAATTTGCACGATCACTGGTTTCATTGAATAATTTTAAAATTTGTAGACGATTTTTGTCACTTCACTGTGACCTCATTATTCTCATGGCTGTACTAACTCTGTGGACTGCTACAACAGTTTTCCAAGATATGCTTAAAGTTGAAAAAGAAAATGAGATGGCTTTTGAATCGGATCATATTTTTATTCCGGGAGATTTTCTAAAACGTTCCTATACAACTGGAATATCTAAAACCGCTTTTAAAACGCAGTCTAATGAATGGTCTGTAATTCGAAGAAATTACACTGCTTTAAAACAACTAGCTGATTTAATTAATCAAGTGTTGGGATTTAATATAACTTTATTTATGATGGAGACGTTATTGTATTACGCTGTGTCTTTTGAGTCATTTTTCATGGGCCTTAGAAATGATGTTGGCTATGTGGGTACTTTAGATTTACTATTTGAGGCTGGTAATGCGTGTACGATTCTTGTGCTTTGTGCAGATATTCCTTATAAGGTAATTAACTTAATTTAATATATAATACTAAACATTATAACAAATGTTTTAATTTGGGAAGGATTGTATTTTTGTAGATGAATTCACTGAAAGAATGGTTTGCCATCGATGCAAATCGGGAGCAGGTTCCATCCGACCTTTTATATTTGATAGCGAGTGAAATCGATGATTGCTCTATTTCAATCAAAGGCAGTAATATATTTGTGGTGAATTACTCGACTTTGGCAAGTGTAAGTAGATTAGTATTACTGAAAAAACTTGTCATAGATGTTATGGAACAATGGAAGAAAACAGTGAAACAAGAATACAAAATATTTTCTCTTTCAGATGCTCGGCATTACAATCACCTACCTAATTATTTGTCTGCAAGAATAAATTACTTAAAATGTGCCACAATGAAAATTGAATTATGATTAAATCAAGTTGTACAACTGCTCTGCATTTTGAATTCACAAAATAACAAACCATTTATTTCAGAACAAGTTAATTTCATGGTTAATTAATTTTAATGTATTTTATAAGTCCATAAGTCACAATATTAAAAAGACACAATACATTGATACTAGAAATATATGATTATATAATTCAAGCCAATTACTCCAAGTCCACAAATCGTTTCTCATCCAAAAGCCGCATCACATGTGACACTTCGCTGACATTTGCATACCGGCACATCAAAATTTTCTTGACAAGTCCAGTGGGATCCTTTCTAAAAGCTTTGAAAGACGATGGCCAAAACTGAGGAAGTAGAAATCCTGATTTTGTAATCCATCCTTTGGAAAATGCATCACTTAAATTTCTACCCCATGGTTGTGGAAACAAGCCAAAATACCTTGCGAATGCCCTTTGCTCTTCCATGCTGTTGAAAAATAGATTTCCTGACGCGAGAAGTAGTGACATCATATTTTGGCTATTCGCTGCAATGACGTTTGGGGAGGCGTTCTCCGTTGATGAAGGAAGCTGGAGGCGTTGATTATTCAAAAGCAAATCTTGTTTCTCAGAACGCCGTGGAGAAAACATGTGTAATTTGCACACAGTTGTTTCACTACTCCGAAAAATGGGCAAAAGTTCGTTCGCTTCAAAAGGACTGATGACCAGCAATTGCGACGGAATCCATGATGCTGATGACGACGATCCCTCCAAAGGCATGTAAGAAATTAGGTATCTTATTGGGCGCAGGTAATCATCCGTTTTGTAATACTTCTCATCAACCCTGGATATCGTTGACATGAAATCCTTCGTTGCATAAACTGTTCCGTACCAGCATTCCGGTTGTACTTCACCCCAAAAACTTGTGCTCCCAAAAATTTGAGAAAACCTTGCAAAAGAGTAACAATCTGTTTGCGATTGCAATTCGCCGCCATATTTTGCAAATTTTATAACTTTCTCGTGCAAGTGAGGCAACGCTTCTCGGACTTTTGGAGGTCTTTCCACTTGTCTTTCTTCCTCGACCTCCACTTCCACCTCCTTTTCAAGTTCCAGTTCTTTTTCCTGCTCTTCCTCCATCATGTCTCCTGAGTCGGATGATGCATGCATCTTGTTTGGAACATTGGTCAAGCATTTTTGTGTGACTGCATCACGGATTTGAAGTAGCCTTGAGTAAATCGCCATATTGTACGGTTTACAGCCATCCTTTTTAAACAACTTAAGTTTCGTTGAGTCAAACCACTTTGGAATGAGTTTGGCTAAAAGTTCCATCCGAGTGTATTGGCCATACAAATCCACAAGCTTGATTACTTCATCATCCACACACTGATTAGCAAGAATGGTCATCTTCATCTTTGCAATCATCATTGGGTTGTTGTCTTCATACAAATCATGACTTGTAAATGGCACCAAGTGAGACGGAAAATGAAAAAGGTCTTCGGCAGCTAATCTCTGTGCATAATTTCTTCCAGCCAGGGCCCAGTACAGCAATCCATCCTGATTACTTTCCTTGGTATTCTGACAAACCCAATCAAGGACCCCTTCCGTAGTTACTTCTCCATCCCCAATTTTGTCATGGGCTTCATGGGACAGATAAAATGTCACTGAATGACCTTGTCCCAACTTCCGCATTC
Source organism: Entomobrya cf. arborea Gr-Col-00668 (assembly GCA_034699025.1). Taxonomy (NCBI): domain Eukaryota; kingdom Metazoa; phylum Arthropoda; class Collembola; order Entomobryomorpha; family Entomobryidae; genus Entomobrya; species Entomobrya cf. arborea Gr-Col-00668. Next base: position 7,065 of record JAQIWN010004610.1, on the reverse strand, counting down.
GCATACAAGCTTGTATCAACTTGTCCCGTTTCATTCTCGTTGCGACTGTCACACATGCCTTGGCTCCCACAGGGAATTTTAGGTCGGTTCCTCTAGTATGCTGGTCATCCAGAAACACACCGCATTTATCCAGACGACCTTTATAAGGCGACACCTCAAATGGGGTGTCTTGAACTTTCAAAGCGCCCCTGGTTTTGACAAGAAGCTCGTTGTTTTCACTGAAGTACACTGCTGCCTCAATGCTTGGATTCACCTTCAGCCAAAGATCAGCTACTTGCTCGTTACTGCATTCTAACATCAATGCTCCAGCGTCTATTAAAACGGTCAGTTGATCTTTCATCATAGTCTCCAGAATTAACTTGCATGTCACCCCCATCGGGAATCCCTTATGATTTATTCCATTTTCCGGCTGAAGTAACGTGTTCTCCACATCAGCATTTGTACTTTGCAATTCTTCCAAATCTTGCTGTGTTATCATAAGTGGGAGTAAAACTTGAGAGTCGTTGGTTCCACTGAAGCCAGTCACTGGAAGCCGTTGCCTTTCATAACACAGGTCCCAAGCTGTCATTACAAGTTTTCCTGGAAACTGCTTAGATTCTCGTGGCAACACGCAGTGAGATAACCAAAAGTCGATTACCATTTTATGTTTCCTGAACATTTCAAAAAGTTGAACTTTCTGATTAACATCTTTCATGTTGAGACTTTTATAGCGTTCCAGTGACTCTGGCAAATAATTTTCTGGGATTCTGGATATCCACTGGGAGTAAATAGCTTCAGGTTCTTTTTCCCCTTTAAGAATATCAAATACTTCCTGTAACTGGTTGTCACTGAGACCAGAGTAGTAGTAACTCAAGTGAGTTAAGATGATAGCAAGGTCAGGATGACCAAACTCGGTTTTCTCCGCAGCCACATCCTTAGCACGGAAGGGAATGGCCATTAACCGAGGGAAATTTGGCTTCGGATTGACACCATACTCAACTCGCCACCGTTTCGTTAAAGCCAGTCCCAAAACTCCTCTTCGAAGATAACCAGAAATTAAAAGAATTTCGTTCAAAATATCTGGATCATCGTCGTGAAAAATTGATGACAAAACTTGCGGATGTTCTTCCAGTTCAATTTGATCTTCAATTAGAAATTTCCTCACAGTCAGCCTATCTTCTGCAGAAATTCTCACCTCTGCCAAAACCGAGTCAGCCACAAGTTCCCGGAATTCCTTCAAACAAGCCTCATTTCCAAGCAACCGAAATGTTGCAAATTCGTGGGGTCGCTCCTGTTCCTGAAATTCCACCATTCCAGTTCCATAACTTGCTAGTAGCTTTGGTACCACTTTTTGTACAATTCCCATTATTTTTTGGCAAGTAATCCATCTCAACTGCCCCCCGTCAACAGGAAGTTGAGCACCGATGGTGTATACCAATTGATATTTCACGTTGAACAGCTCATCACTCTCGTCCAGTATATCTCTGACGTAATATCTTAAATAATTCTCAATCGCTATCATCTCTCTACCCAACCGCCATTCCTTTTTGTACATTTTATCGTAGGCGAGAAGACGAAAGGAAAGCCTGTACTCCGGAAGTGTTAAGAGCACACCTTCAACCTGACATTCACTGTAAGCACGCCTAATTTTACCCAAACACTTTACATCAATTTCCATATCGCGTCGGCAAGGTATCCAGTATACTCGCTTGTTAAGCAGTCCTCCAATTGAAAAAGTCAAGCTATTCAAATTCATTTTGAACATTGAACTCAACACGGTTACACGACAGAGCTGTTCGCCATTTTTTGCCAAGGTTGCACAAAGCATTGGAACAATTACAGATGTTTTGCCCTCCCCCATGTTGAGCTGGGTGACCCCATTGGCTTCATCAGGCATTTTCATCATTTGCTTTGCAACTTTCACTTGAATTGGACGAATCATGATATCCAGCTCCAGTTCCAACAGAAGCCATTCTGGATACTCTATGGGGCTCCAGTTGTTATGTCCATAGTTTCCCGCTTCCTTTCGAAAGTCTACTTCGTTTTGAGCCCTCAGGCATCTATTTAGTCGTTTAAAGTGCGACCAGAGTACTCCAAGCGCGCCAGCGTACACAATTACAATGCGTTCCTCCTCTGAATACTTTGTCAATTTTCTCTTCCGGTAAGTTTCCAAAATTTTCAGTATACAGAATGGAGAAAGTCGGGGAATGATTCCTGCTTTATAAAGTATTTTACTGGGAACACTGCTCGTCATCATTTTCAAAAGATCGTCTTTCCCTTTCTCCACAGCGTCTTTGCAGGATTCTCGCTGTAACCACATATCTTCCTTCTCTTCATTTTCGTCGTAATCAGAGGAGTCTTGTTTCAACCAAAAATCCTTTTCGGGCCAGTTTCCCTTACCACTTTTAAATATGTCACCAACTTCCATCCATCTCTTTACTTTGATCACATCAACATCCAGATAACTTTCAAGTGTTTCCAAGCTTATAATGCTGCCTCCCATCTTCAAATGGACTGGAGACCATTTTTGTTGTAAAGGTAGTAAAGTATACAAAGGCTCCTCCATTTCTAAGCTTTCCAGGTTATCCCAAACCCAATTAAGTTTCTCCTGAACCTCAGCAACAAACAATGTGAGTTTGTAGTTCCTGTACCAGAAAGCTAACATTTTATTCATCTCGTTGACAACTTTAGTAGCCACAAAATTTAGACCTTCCAGCATCACCAATACGGATCCCACTGAAATACTTGCGCAAGGCCAGAATTTCTGTTTGAAATATCTACTTAACTCTGCTGAACTTTCCTTAATTCCCTGTTCAAATTCTGCCTTTTGACTATTGTACTCTTGTAAATCCTTTTCATATTGTTCTTTTGCCTTCTGATAGTTTTCCATAGCTTCACGGCGATCTTCCACTGAGCCAGTATCATAATATCTTCTTAAAATTGTTGGTTCAACTGGAACAGCAGGAAGTTGTAGAGCTGTAAACGGCTTTGCATTTTCCTTCAGAAGTTGTCTCACTGTTTCAATTTCATAGTCGTTGCTTGAGGGGCTTAAGTAGTCAAAGTTACTCGGGACAGCAGGAAGCTTGGTGAAACCTTTACAGGAAATTACAGATATGCAATGTAAATTTGCTACTTGATCCAGTGGTGACCCACGGTAGGCTAATGCTGATAATATTATTCCAAACAAGTGTAAATCCTCTGAGGTCCTACATGAAATGGCCATATTGTAAAGTTTGAGCCAATTAAAACGCAATTTAAGATCAAGAAGGTCTTGGAATCCTCCAGAATGGTCCAGTGAAATTTCGGGAGACTTCCTGTCAAGGGGGTCGCTTGTAATTAGGAACCAAACTAAATTGTTCTTCTTGAAAATGTCTGAATTCTTTAGTGGCTCCATGGACTGGGTTAGAGATACAAATGAGATGGATTGCAGATTAGAAATATTCAGCTTCTGAGATGACTCCCTTAAGGGAAAGGACTCATGTGTTTCCCCAGTTTGTTTTATTAAGGTCAGTTGTGATTCTTTAAAATCTTGATGGTGTTTCAGAGCTGCTGTCGAGTTGTACATGGACAAATATCTGAAGTAGCCTCTCAACCAAAGTCGTTCCTCCTCTGTAGCCTCATTTTCTGCTGCCGGAATATGTCGATTGTGAAGCATTGCCAAATTCTCACTATCTTCTATTAGCTTTTTCACAATAATTGCAAATCCATCATAGGCCACCATAGTTGGTAAGCCTGGGGGCCACACTATGCTCTCCATGGTTCCCTTCTTGTCTTTACGTGCCTTTCCAAAGTTACCATACCAGTTCCTGTTTGGTGACAAACTTTTTATGAAGTTTAAGGTCTTCAGGGACTCCTCATCGTATGGCGAACATGACCAAACACAGGCACGCTGCAATATCTTGATTGCCATTTCCGTTCCAGTGACCTCAGTGAACGGATCGGGGAAAAAGGGTGATGACGTCACTCCATGCAAGGCAGCAAGATACAACCAAGCAGACTTGCTATTATGAGCCTTCAGTCTTTTCAGTACGGCATCAACTTCGTACACAAAGCAGGGCGGTTGTCTCAAGTTTTCTGATAAGCTAATTGAGCAACTCTGATGAATTGTTCCAGGTCCATCATTATGATATTTTATTGATGAATGTGGCACAAGAATTTGTCGTTTTTCACCGTTCTCTAGCAACAAACCTTGCTCTAGTCCAATTAAAGTACCCAGACTGTTTTGGTCACTGGACACAAGGTAACCTGGATACTCCACGCTTTCCAAATACTGATATTCATAATTAAAGTCCAAGGTAAACCGGAGGTTATATCGTCTCAGAGTAGCTGTTGTAGTTAAATTTTCTTGATGATGGGTTACGTTGATGTACTTGTTCAATTCTAATCGTCTTAGGACCCCAGTAATTTGCTGGAATGCAGTTGAATGGATAGCCAAAACATGTTCCTTAGTTGTTACATCAAAAAGTTTCCACACGGACTGTCCACTTGATAAAACTCGATATCGCTTTAAGATGTACTGATGCGTATGGTCATTTTTTGGATTTGTAGTCGGTCTGAAATACACACATTGTTTGGAGGCATCCAGCCAGTGAAAATAATTCACAATGAAATAGTTTGCCAAAATACCAGATGAAAATATTTGTGGATCCAACAAAATAAGTTTTGAGGCGGTGGTCATTGTGGGGCTCACCCCTTCTGCAATTTCTTTAATGATGAGTTCTGGGTCGTCACTTGCTCCTCTATTCCAATTAGAGAAGGGTGCTCGTCTTGCCCTATGAATATTTTTTTGATGAAACTCATAATGTCGTCCGTGAAACGGTACTACTGTTCTTGTGACATGAGCATTGTCTCGTTGAATCCTTAAATTGGTTGCATCCTTAAAACACATCCGGAAAAGCTTATTATCTTTGACCTCCACCGGAAGTGTGGACCGACAAAAGCCATTCACCAGAAATGCTCCTCGGATAAAATCAAAAGTTATTTGATGAGTTACGCCCTCTGTAGAGTCCAGATATTCTACAAGCACGAGACTCCCTTTGTTCGTAGATCTAAAGGGACTGTCTATCGATTTTACTGTACATTCTCTGGCCTTATTCCATTTCCCAATTATAAAAGTTTTGAAAGAGTCCATGATCAGGGAATCACCAGCAGCTATATAATTTTCCAGTTGCATGCGAAGAGCTATAGTTTTCACGAAATTTTGTAAAAGTTTGAAAAATTCTGACGTTGGAACAGGCTGGTTCTCTAGTTGATTCAATTGAAATAATGACTGCAGCCAATGTACTGCATCTTCTTGATCCTTCATTACCTTTGGAACTTGTGTGTGGTCAGCAACGCTATAAGACAGCATGGAACAGATCACAACTTCCGTTAAATTCTTGCGAAGTGAAGGCACTCCTCCATGAACAGAAGTAACTTCCGGTTTATCCAGGGCTGCCTCAAGTTTACAAATCCATTTGACCAAAATTCTTCTCCAGCTTTTGAGTAATCTGTAGCACTTTGCTTCTAATAATTCATTCAAGTTTTCTATCCGCTTTGTGATTGCCACTGCCACCACGAAAATTAAAGGATTACTGTAATTGGCTTCGTTGGTCTTCACAAGCTTGTTCAACATATCCAGGAATTCTTCAGCAAAGCTGGTATCTTCGGCGAAGAAATCCAAGTGACAATCTCGTTTATTAGTATTCTCATTCCAGGGTCCTAACTGCCACACTGTTTGTAATATGACGGCTACTACTGGTTCCTTTTCCAGGGATAAAGATCTTGTGTAAATGGCTTCAAAAAGGTTCCTCAGTTGTATGCGATGCCCAGCGCGAAGACTTCCAAAAGAGATGAACTCATCTATTGCCAGTTTCTGATGACATTCGTTTTGCCTTGCCAGGATATAGTTTTGTGTGTGCTTCGTAGACTCTAGAGAAATTTGTAGATTGGACTTGGAATAACGTTCATGATCGGAGGTGGTGTCCAGCTTAAATGAGCAATCATTTTGAATGGTAGGCTCTGATGTCCTCTCACTTCCGGTGTAACAATAGGTGCATCCCATTCCGTTATTTATTATGTAATTTTCTCTGCTATTTATAAGCACATCCAAGGCTGACGTTTTGGTATGGCAAGTAGCAGATGCAGGCATTGAACTGCTTCCAATTTTGATATACTGTTCAACAGTATTTTTTGAGTAACGACAAATTTTTCCGTATTTCAGCCAATGTTGCTTTACTATATTTTTCTCGCCATTGAAAACTTTATCTCCCCAAATCATATACTTGATCTGAGCCAAATAATCCCGAAAAATTGCAAACTTGGTGGGAGTCGCCAGATCAAAAATTACTGCCCATTGCAGAACTTCGTTCGGGGGAAGGGGTTTCTCGTATCTTGATACAGATTTGCGGCGAGATTTAAGGCATTCTTGAAGTCTACACTTTTCACAAGTTGTTTTATAATTTTCACGATCATAAGGCCACCTTGAAGAAGAACTTTTGACAAGATTATGATATTTACAAACACAGGGACCTAAGCTACTGATTTGGCTCTGCAATTCTCTACAATATTGGATAGTAGTTTCAATTTCCGCATATTTTTGTTGAATGGCTGTTTCAGTATCCTGAAGAATTTTATTCCGAAGGTTTATCATTTCTTCACTTTGATGAGCATACTGCACAGAAAATGTATACCAATCCACGTTAGTACTGCTCAATATTCCTGGATACTTGGCGTTCGTCTCGCGGCACCTGAAGTAAGCCAGTAACTTATCCAACAGGTCCATGTCCTTCTTGTAGGGTAACAGAAGATTGTCAAATAAGTTCATATTCACTTCCGGTTTATAATGTAACAAAAGTGGGATATCTGCTGTAATGATTTCGTCCAGAATTGCCAAAATTTGTAAAGATACTAAGTAAAGTTGACTCTGACCTAATGGGTCGCCTTTGTAATATATCTTTGCATTCAAGTTGTATACTGTGAAAAGTTGGGATATCACAGAGGCTTCAATGTTCTGACAAGTGCAGTGATATTTAATAAAATTCTCCGTATCGTATAGCCACACAAAGATGGACGAGGCTGGGATCCTGGACGTGGACGAGCTTTTTC
>JAQIWN010004609.1:0-10969 GCA_034699025.1 Entomobrya cf. arborea Gr-Col-00668 | reverse complement strand
CATGTATTTTATGTATGGTAGTATATGATGCTTAGCACGACGCCGGGTGAATATAGCATATGAAAAATATAATATATTCATTCACAATATCTATGTTTTTTGTAATATAAAAATATCCACTTCTTACTAGGTTTACCACCTATTCTGAAAATGATAGCTTTCGTTTTTGATATATTAACTATTAAATCCAATGATTTGAAATATTTTTCAAGGGCGTTTATTTTTCCTTGAAAATCTTCTGGTGTGGGGGCTACCATCACCATATCATCTGCAAAACATAATATATGAATACAAGGATAACTCCTGTCATGTTGGGTTTGTCGGTTCCATGTTTTCCTTTCCTGAATAAAAATCAGAACTATCAATAAATTTCGGCCATCATTCTAACAAACCTGATGTACGAATCAAAGAAATGTGGCGAATAAGTGAAGATGAAAAATATGATTTAGAGTTAAGTGCAATTTCGGAATATTTATACGGATCAATTCCAACATCCGAATGTTTTCCAGATTTCTTCAACTCTCTGTGCATTATTTGTGCCAAGTAATTTGGCAACAACCACGCCGTTTTGTTGCACTCATTTAAGCTCTTTGCTATTAAACTTTCTTGAAAAACCTTAAACCGTTCAAGCAAAACATTTCCTTCTGCAAGCATTACAGAACTTGTACGATTAATGATGCCGACCTGAACCAAGTTTTCAAAAAATGTACTAGTTCTAATACTACACTTTTTAACTCTGGATGCATTCGCGAATAATTTCTGGCTTTTGCAGAGTCTGCGAATATGTTTGCTTTTTGATGTAGACCAGTAAACATCTCACTCCAGCTGTATACTTGGAATCTTAAGAAATCTAAGAAACCATGGTCTTCTGCTTTAAAGTGTAAATGTACCCTAAATTGCTGCCCATACTCATACTTTCCCATTCTAGTGTACAGTGATATTATCCTCAATAAAATCTTCAACATCTTTGTACGAAATTATTGATCTAGGCAGCACAATATTGTAAACGTTCTCACTTTTAAAAGCATTGCTAGTCACTAGACCTCATTTGATAACTTGCCAACATTCGCTGGAAACGGATCCCCTTGCTCAACTAAAACTTTGTAGATAGATATTGGCCATTTTGCAATTGAGTAAACACTATTTCGAGCTTTGTAAAGCTTCACTATTGTAAAGGATAGTTGAATTAAGGAAACCAGAATAAGCAGCCACACTTCCCAATCAAAAACACATATAAACTCTACAAAAGGAAAGGGCTCAATTCCACGTAAGCCACAGCTCACAAAATTTACTTGCCCAAACGCATTAGGTATTCTTACGGCATAATCGTAACCTTCATATTCATGGTTTGAAATGTGAATGTTTCTTCTCATGAATGTGCGAAATGTCAGTAAAGTTCGGTTCCAAACTTATCACATTAGTATTTCTTGAGCAAAAGATTTTAAAACGATTAAATGTATGGTGTATGGATTTAAAAATAAATGAATTTCTTTTAAAATATATCTGAAATCAAAGAATGTATTAAAGAAATTAAGATTTTTAAATATTTTTATTATCAGCAATACCAATGGAATTCATGCAATGTAGGGTGCACGTCATTATTCTTTTAGTGACAAATTATCTGAATTTGAAAGCAGACTAAAGAGATTTGAACAAGAGATGAGATTTGCGAGTTTTGATCAACATAGCCCAATACGTATTCAGATTTACATCCTTTGGGCCCTTTTTTCCTTCAAAAAAATTGACGCATGATTTTTGTCGATTAGTATAAACCAGTGCACACATCTTAATGATAATATGTAAGGAAGCCATAAAGCATAACGGGCAACCAAATAACAACTTGAATGTTAGATAGGTGGTCACAAAGTTTAAAAAACACAGTTTCAATGACGATTTCAAAAATGTAATTTTTAGTTTTTCAAAAAACATAAAAAGCAACTTAAAGCAACTTCAAATCATAAAGCATCCTGAAGCCATAAAGCAACAAAATCGCAACTTTCTGTTAATTTTACATTCTGATTAAAGTATTTGCGTAAAATGTTCTCTATTTTGGAAGAATTGAGCTAATTTACGATGTTCTCTTAAGTTTAAAATAAACAAGAACTTAATATTCTAGTATTTAAAGTTTGTGTGCATTTAATTATATAAACTACTACTATATATACTGTGCTGTGTTCTCTGAGTAGGTAATTTTTCATATCGCTTGGTATTATGAGAACTATTTGCACTTATATATGAATAGTTCTACTTCTATTTAAATATATTAAATATATTTAAACAAACATTTTAAGCTGGTTAAGCCGGGGGTTTTAGCTTACAAACGTATTCAAGAGTATAAAAAACTGGGCATGTGAGTAAGAACAGAAAGTTTTAGCGCAACCGTTTTGCATTTTAAAAATAATTTTGTTTGAAAAAGTCAACAGTCAAGATTCAAAGTACTGTGCTACGAAGTAGACAATGTAAGTTAGCAATAGAATCCGGGAATACCCCGTCGGTTGTACCTTACTTAAGGCATCACTTTTAAATCTAAGACAGAGAAATCTGCGTTAGACATAGAAAGTGAATCAGTAAGCGGCAACAGCATGAAAATTGATTTATTGAAATGCAACGGTTGCTTGTAGACGTTAAATTTATTGTGTTTTAGTTGAAACTGTAGTAAAATCGTTTTAAATCGAGTTAATTTAACTGGAAATTGCAAAAATTTCAAAGAGCATCTTAAAGCAACTATTTTCTTTTTAAAGAGCAACTTGAAAAAGGTTCAAAAGGCAACTTTGTGGTCACCTTAATAATATGGTGTTACCAATGCAATTGGCAATGGCAGAGCCACAAACAAGCAACTGCCACCTGTTCTCTGTGCAGATAACAAGATAACCGTCTAAGTATATAGCTATCTTGTGTACTTTGAAATCATAATAAAGCATAGGAAGCCGTACTAACCTAACCAGTTTGCCTTCTAAATACCCGGCTTTGTCTTCATTAACATCATCATCATGTTCAAATGTTGAATGTGAATGCCAGGATCCTCCATCTATGTAACACAGATAGGTACCTCCAGTACCTCAAGTTAATGGCCTCGAGGGCCTCAACCACCACCTCCATCTACTTACTGTTTGTAGGAGCCGGCCCAAAGTGGAAGGGCCAGTATATCTTCCCATCTACATCTACTTACCACATCCAACTGCATACGTTTTTTTAAATATTCATCAAATAAAAATTTAAGAATAAGTTGCATTATCTAATCCAATCAACTTTCAGCTGCAAAAACAACGAATCATTTGAGAGATTTGGTACAAATACTTACATAAAAAAGAAATAAAGTAAAAACCAAGCTTATTTCAAACTATTTTTCAGTTTCTCACTTTGTTCTAGAAAACTGAAATACAAAACTTGGAGTGTCATATTAAAGGCCTTGCGTTGTTTTAGTTAAATTTTTATATTCTGACATAGTTTTAATTGAATGCAATCAGAAGATGTTTTTAAGTATCAGCCACAAACCATTACTAAGCTTAAACCAAAAAACACTTAAATAATTCAAAGCACACATTTGTGGTTGAAATAAAAACATCGTTTAAACTTTTCTGTATTAAAAATATTGATTTAACTGAGCTTCATTTTTTAAATCGATTACATGCAGACTACGAAGTAAAAAAAGTAAAACTTATCCAGTGCATTCTTTGGGATAGTAGAGTTTACAATGTTCTATAAATGGTTATTCACACGTAGCATAAATAACCGAAGCATTTCAGAAGCCGTCTGAATAATTAATGATTCACACGCGCCAGTATCAAATTCACGGACAAATTGAAATTTTAAAATAAGTTTTAAAACATTACACGAAAAACCTATCCTTTATTTGTTTTAGATGGCAGAGATTCCCGTGCTATTTTATGCGGCTTGTTAACTGCGACGTTATATTACACGGTCGTTTCAGAAAACATTTGAATATTTAATGATCGGCACGCGTCAATTTAAAACTCATGAAAAGGTTAATTTTAAAATGCCATGGTAAGAAGGTTGAACTTATAATTGAAAAGCAGCAGTTGACGAAATGAACAAAAAGAGGTTACACTTATAGTTGGATATTTTATTTAGCTGAAAGTAGTTTTTGAAGTTAAATGAGCGCGTGTTTGAACAAACTGAGTCAAAACAGAGCTTGTACATCATGTTTTTGAACTAAAACAAAACTAGTAAATCTTTTTGATAAAAAATAAGTTAGTTTTGTGTGCAAACATACTCGAAAGATGAAATTTAAGTGACGAATTTTTGTATTGTTTTTTTTGTTAAACTTGGTTTTAACAACTTTATCAGTATCCTAACGAAGAAACTCCTTTTTCAAAATTCACGCATAAAAAAGTCATACCAAAACTGAATTTTGTAGTTTTTAGAGTTCATATTTATAATTATAGCTGTAGACTAATCTGGGTTCTACATTTATCAAAAGTATCCCATAATTTCTGCAACTGCGAGCTGCTTTCCTTTTTGTTAGGCCACCATACGCGATTAAGACAAGCATAATGAAGTCTTTAAGCTATTATTTATTATTTTACGTGGAAACTTTTATCTTTATAGTTTCTAATTTACCTCAGAGTAGCCCTAGGGCTGCAAATAATTTTAAATACAGCCTTACGACAAAGTCGTTGGATTCAATGTCCCTGGACGACCCAAAAACCAAAAATTATTTACAAGAAATAGAAGAAACGTTTCAACCGAGACAAATATATTGGGGCCAAACTCCAATACCAGCACTAAAGGAATATTTGAAGAACATCGAATCAGCTTCACCTTTTACAAAAGTGGATAAAATTGTGGACAACTTGTACACAACTCTGAGAACCTTTATGACAAAGAACTGCCTTGTTGTGGTAAACAATTTTAAAGGAATCGACATAAATCCAAAAATACACTTTCCTGTGATTCTAAAACAAACTGAATTAGCTTTTGGTAATGCTTTTTATATTAAACCAAACAGCAGTAAAGGGGAAAAAATATGGAAGTGGGATATATTGTGGATTCCAAAAGATGCAGTCTCTAAATATAATGGAAACTTTTCCACGGAAAAACCAAATGATATTTTTTTTGAAGAACATGAAACATGTTCAATTTTGAAGTACCTGTATTCACTTTGGCCACTAGACAAAAGTAGTAAAGATTGTCATGGGCCAAAATCATTTTATTTCATAAAATCCTCAAGACCATGGCAATGCGAAATTCAAGTAGATTTGTTCATTCCAGACAATTTGCTTCGACTTGGAAAATACACGGAAATTTTTGATAAACTTTCTTTAGCAAGATTATATTTACTACCAAGCTTGAGGCAACCAATTCATATATTACTCGATAGCAAGTCAAATGTTACAGAATATGATTGGATATCTCTAGCTACATGGGCCACCAGAAGAAACGACTGGTTTAAAGAAAGTTCCCATGATTATGTCATAAATCACATTCAAATCACAGGTCACGTTTTCTGCAACTCGGATTTTGAGATACTCCTAACAAATTTGAGATGCAACATAAAAACATTAAACGTGATTTACTCATGCCCAGAATGTGAAAATTTTGTCAGTATAAAGCAACTAAAGTGGAGTGAGTTGTCTTTCAGGAAATTAATGCAGTTCGACAAAGTTCAGAAAGATATTGCGTTTCCAGGCGATTTTACATGTTATAATAAACAATCGTTGGGTGCCTCAATGGCGTATTTTGCAAACCGCAATGCAGAGGAAACCAGATTACCCCTCAAGTATCTCAATAGCTTAAATATGAGACACTCAGACAAAATTCATATGCTTGGTTTGGGTTACGCGTCCATATTTAGGATTTTATAGGGAAATATAACCTCACTCAAAAATGATAAGTTTGAAAACCAACTTTACAGACATTTCGCACAATTCATGAAAAGAAACATTCACATTTCAAACCATGAATATGAGGGTTACGATTTTGCCGTAAGAATACCTAATTCGTTTGGGCAAGTGCATTTTGTGAGCTGTGCGTCACGAGGAATTGAGCCCTTTCCTTTTGTCCAGTTTATATCTGTTTTTGATTGGGAAGTGTGGCTGCTTATTCTAGTTTCCATAATTCAGCTATCCTTTACAATAGTAAAGCTTAACAAAGCTCGAAATAGTGTTTACTCAATTGCAAAATGGCCAATATCTATCTACAAAGTTTTAGTTGAGCAAGGGGATCCGTTTCCAGCGAATATTTGCAAGTGTTATCAAATGCGATTGGTAATGAGCGGCACACTTTTGGCAGGTCTGGTGATTAGCAATGCTTTTAAAAGTGAAAACGTTTACAATATTGTGCTGCCTAGATCACTGATTTCGTATAAAAATATTGAAGATTTTATTGAGGATAATATCACTGTGTAAACCAGAATGGAAAGGTATGAGTATGGGCAGCAATTTAGGGTAAATTTTCACCTTAAAACAGAAGAGCATGGTTTCTTACGTTTGTATAAGGGTAAAGGATTCAATGTATGGAGCTGGAGTGAGATGCTAACTGGTCACTCTCAAAGAGCAAACATATTCGCAGACTCTGCAAAAGCCAGAAATTATTCGCGAATGCATCCAGAGTTAAAAAGGGTAATATTAGAACCAGTACATTTTTTGAATGACTTGGTTCAGGTCGGCATCATTAATCGTACAAGTTCTGTAATGCTTGCAGAAGGAAATGTTTTGCTTGAACGGTTTAAGGTTTTTCAAGAAAGTTTAATAGCAAAGAGCTTAAATGAGTGCAACAAAACGGCGTGGTTGTTGCCAAATTACTTGGCACAAATAATGCACAGAGAGTTGAAGAAATCTGGAAAACATTCGGATGTTGGAAATGATCCGTATAAATATTCCGAAATTGCACTTAACTCTAAATCATATTTTTCTTCTTCACTTATTTACCACATTTCTTTGATTCGTACTTCAGGTTTGTTGGAATGGTGGCCGAAATTTGTTAATAGATCGGATTTTTATTCAGGAAAAGAAAACATGGAACCAACAAAACCCAACATGTCGGGAAATATTCTTGTCATATTTTTTTTATTTGGAAGTGGCATATCATTGGCGGTGGTTTGCATTGCTCTAGAAATGGTTATATTTTTGTTTCTGAATCCACAGCTGTACAAACAACTCATTGTAATGCTTCGAAACGTTGCGATAAAAGTGCGGTTGGGTTGTAAATGTGCATTTTTAATGAAAAATAATCCAATTAGGGTTAAAAGATTACGAATTTTGGCCCAGAAAAAAGTTGGACAGATAAAATAAATCGTCATAGCCGACACAATTATATTAGCACTAAAGGCTCTTCTTATGAAATTACTTGTTAAAAAGGGTTTTATGTCTGCCCAAAACGTTTTGTGTAAATAGTAAAACATTGAAAATTCACTTTGCTAATACGTATGGCATTGTTACTCATTTATAAGTACCAGTAACCATTCGCAGGCTTGGAGCCGAAATGAGGGACTGCATACTGTTTCCTGGTATTCTATATCGTTGATCAATAAAAATCAACGGAGAAAACCCAAAGACTACACTTTATTTAAATTTAGGATTCGAAATTAAAATAATACTTATATAATTAAAAATTAGGTTGGATCATTTCATGAAATATATATTAAATAGCCTTGATAATAAATCTCTTGTACATTTTAAACGTGTTTAGTTTTCAATGTATTAAAAAATTAAGATAATAGAGTAATAATAAATTTCATTTATAAAAAAGGAACGAATGGAACTCTTGGGCAATCGCTGGAAATTTTGTAGTGTGTATGGCGCTTACTGGCACTGAAGAAACTACTTGGTTAAAGCGTTTAGACGAGTTTTTGCATAGCTTCATTTACAAAAGTACACTGTTTGGGGTGAAGTGATGCAAAAGCCATATAGTGAGCTCAGGCCCGGGTGCCGATGCGGTTTGTCTAGACCCAGTACGTATTTGTAATTGTGAGAATATAAACATTGTGTAATACACAAACGTTATCAGAGATACAGTGATTTATTTACCGATTTTATTGCCAAAATATCATTTGTCCGTATTTACAATCTTGTTTAGTTTTCACTTACCTACATACATATGTAGTTACGCAATATGGCTTCTTTTTTAGAACTTAATTCTTGTAAGCTCAAAAGTTGTTGAGTGCTTATGAAAAAACTTATCGTGTCGTTATTTAATCAAAAAAACTATTTTGTGACATATTTTATTAGTACATAAGAACAAAATAACTAATTTAACATATATTTGTAGCACCTTCAATGCGGCCTTGCAGTGGGCTAAAATTTCCATAATATCTAAATGGCAACTATGGGACTTATAAGGCATACTGGATGGGCTAAAATTACTGCAAAGGCAACGCTCAACATTACGTAACGACGAGAAAAGTTTTGACAAATATTACACAGGCAGGTGTGTTCACCGGTGTGAGTGTGAATGTGGTTTTCAGGGTTCCAAAAGTTAAAAAATAATTCCCACAAAATTTACAAAAATGCGGTTTCTGTACTTTTGTTTCAAGAAAAAGTACCCATCTACATATTGAGAATGCCAACGTTTTTTATTTCAAGCCGAAACTCTAACCCTTTTTTGAGTAGAAAGGAAACAAATCTTTTTAAAATGTTTAAATTTAACTGAATTCATCATTTGACCTTTCAAGGTAAGTATTTTTAAGTACAAACTACACATCATTCACGGAGTTTCCATAGTCAGGTCAAATAATGAGAAAAGGGGTGATTGAAAACCCAATTTAGATTTAAATACGATTCAATCCTATTGAAATTCTTTTGCGCCATAAATCTAAACCTATCAATCTGGTAGCAATAGATAAAAGTAAAAAGTGTTTGTATTTATGCATATATTTATTGGAATGTTTTCGATTCTTAACCTAAGGGATGCATAGGCATGTTTTCAAACTCCAAAAATATATTAATGTAAAACCGCATAATATAGTGATGGTAAAAAATCACATGTTCATGAAAATATTAAAAACCATGCATAAACCCTGTTTAGCAAAATTATTGATTTAACAAAACTTCAACCAGACGAACATCCGGTCCGGTGTCAAACAATTAAAAACAGTGAAATTTCTGCCTTATATTTTTGTTCTGTAGAGTTTCTCATGCTTTAATACATAGCTTGCTTGCGGTCGCGTCATATTACATGATCATTTGAAAAGACATTTGAATAATGCATTATTTGAAAAAACCGCATTGGATTCGAAGTTTTAATTTAAATTCAGTTATTTTGTAAGACAGTTGAATTCATAATAAAAAAGCGACGTTCACCGGTATTAACCCACCAATGAAATTACTCCTGGATATGTAGTTCAGCTCCGATTAGTTTTAAATTTTGAATCAAAGATTCCTAAATGAAATTGATTTAAAAAAGAGCTCTCGATGGTAATATGTCGTAGTTTCAAAACTGCAACAAAATTAATAAAATGTTTCAGGAATAAGCGTCTTGTTACTTCTTTTATTGAAATATCTTTTCAATTACTGAGCAAAAAACAAGACGGATTGATTTATCTTCAAAAAACCAGATCCTTTTTGATTCGACGAAATTCTATCTCTTATTTTATTGAACTTGTAAAACTTAATGAGACGTAAAAATACTCGTTTAAGTTTTCTGATATTAAAGTCTATATACATTCTTGTATATGAAGATTGGGAGTAAATTTGTCTAGGATATGTAAACTGTACTAAAACTTATTCAATTTAAAACAATTTGGACTTTGAAAATAATATTTAGAGGTTCGGCCGTATTTAATCTAAAAACAATGAAATAAGCTTATAATGTTCATTGAAAAGATATTAGAATATTGGTTGTAAATGGTACATTTGACGAATAGGAAGTGAATGTATACGAGAATATACTTTCTGGTTAAGTTGAAGGCCTTCGATTTTGGCACTAAAAATCAATATTCAAAGGGTAACCAATAAATTAGTTTATTAAAAAGAATAAGCTTTCTTGTTTAAAGTATACAATATTACTTCACTTTTTAGAGTAAGGAAATACCAAGTTATGTATCACCACGAGAGCTTAATTCCCACAAAATAGTTCAAAGTTATTTCAGAAACGTTTTAAATATTCCTAAACCATTATGCGTCATTGCACTATTCGGGAAGGTACCTGAAGTAAAGTTATAACACATCGTAAATGTAATTAGTGCTCAAGCTGAATACTCAAGCATAAAAATCTCTACACGTGTTAGATTTGTCTTACGGGTGACGACGTTGTATTTTAATTATCATTTCAAAAGCTTTGAAAATATTTATTAACTAGAAGTAGTGCTGGGGTATAATTATTCGAAAAATATATCAAATCCAGTTACAGAACACTCTTTAATGAAGATTTTGATGAACTTTGGATAAGCAACAATACTTAACATACGAAAAATTGGAAACAAAAAAATAGGACAACCAGATTAAAACTTTACATATTGTAAAAGTATTGATCAAAAAATTTGAAATCTAAAACCAATCACAAAGTAAGCATTTTTTTAATTTTAAATTTTATTTAAAATTTAAAATAAAGCCCATTTTAAATTAATATTGATCCAACATTCTCAGTTATTCTATTTAGATTTATGGAAAGCTAAAAATATTTCTGGTATACTTTAACAAATTAGAAAAGAAACATTGGTCGGAATTATTTAAATCTATTGTGATAGATGCAAAAGACATAAAGCGTGGATATTCAAAAAGTCGATAAGCTTATACATGTTCCAAAAATTAGTAATTTTCAAACATTTTAAAAATGGAGGTCATTATCATATTTTTTACGGTACTACCGTATTTGGTTAACCAGTCCACAAGTGAAAACAGAACAGCAATTATTTTTCATTACACTCTCACAACAAAATTGTGGCGTTCCGTGTCGCTTTCAGATCCTATAACGCAAAAATATTTGCAAAATGTCGGCAGTAGAAAAATACGTAAAAAATGTTGAATCGGTACCAATTTTACCGAGTGTGAGTAAAACTGTGAGCAATTTG
>JAQIWN010004608.1:0-10969 GCA_034699025.1 Entomobrya cf. arborea Gr-Col-00668 | reverse complement strand
CAGATTCTGACTAGACGAGACGTACATTATGTGCTAAATGTTTGCATATAACAATGTATAACAGATAACATTACGTAGTGGATGTATAATGCGCTTGCAGCTTCTACAAAGAAGAAGAAGAGGTTTGGTGCAAGCTTCTAACATAAAAATCAGAGAAGTCAGAGAATAAATGTTTTCTACACTGCATAGCATGCATGCGTAACTTCTAAAGTAAAAACCGTTCTGGACCAGCAACAGCGGCTACAAAAGCAACAGTATAGAATGCTGCTGCTGCGACTATGACTCGTTAAAGAAACGAAGTGATCATGCAAAATGTTAGGATTGAGAGAGGAAAGACAAGTGCAACAAACAGTGCAATGAACTTTAATCCTTTTTCTACCTTGCAGGATGAGCAACAGGGAGAGACGTTAGCTGAGAGTATAAGTGCCAAGGAAAAAAAATGAGCGTCAGTAAAACATATTTAATAGAAAAATAGAAAACAATAATAATTGTACTACACAACATAATGATAAGTTAACGTTCTATAACCAACCATCATTTTTCTATCTAGCTTTAAGCGTAGAAAAGTATGTAAGTATGGAACATGAAATCAAAAGGGAAATAGAGAGGAGCTCAAAATCATTAGTGCGCAAACATTTTATCGTTATGAAACAGATTTTTTCTAATGATTTAGGTATATTAAATCAGCGTGTGAGCAAAATTATTGATCGAGAAAAATGATTGTTGCACCAACTTCCAAAAGCGAATACCTTTCAAAATCGATGCAATACCAATGATACTTTTGTACAAGGCCATAAAAATTAGGCCAGCAAAAGTACCCAGAAAATCGAAGGTTACTTTAATTCCAGGCTTAAAAAACGTGAAATGAAATTAATCAATCAAACAAAAAAGATAAAATCAATATATTACGTGGGCTAGCCATTGGATTAATCGGTGATTAGCTTAATGTTGTATTGTAAATTGTAATGTAGCTATGAATTTAACTAAGAATTCCTTGGCAGTCTGGCAGGAAATATACTTATCTTAATTAGTTCATTCGTCTAAATTATTCGATTGTGATGTCATGCGGAGAGCTCTTGTCTAAAAAAATTACCTTTTTTTATTATCGTGCTAAATACCAGTAGAAAAATAGCTAATTACTCTGCCGGTGCATATACTTAATTCACGTCGGCACAAGATATCTCAACACACCACCATAAGTGTCCTTTTTATTATTATATTTCACACATGAACACACTTTATTCGTTCATTTTACCTGCCTACACGTTCTAAAGAGTTGACAGCTAAGTTAGTTAGTTGGGGAAAACCACCTTTTACTTCATGAATATCTTCATCAACTGCAAAAGCAGCGTGTAATTATATTCAAGCTCGTTCCAAAAACAGATACAATATGTTATCCTATGCTAGAATATGCCTTGCTTAGTAATTTACTTATCCAATCGGCCAAAAGGTGGGATACTTTAATTACACCATAATTCTTTCAAACTATTCTTTTACGAAATATTCATTTACATTTATGAAAATTTTGATAACTCAAATGATATTTTTATCATTTTTAAAACTTGGGCAGTTAAAATGGGAAGAATTAATTTCTAATGATGTGTTCGATATTTTTAAATGGTAAACTCAAGGCCATAAAAGGAAGACTTCAACTAAATTGAAATACGATCATGTCAGTCGGTTTATAGGTTAACGAGAGGGGAGGAACTGGGACTGAAAATTTCCAACTTTAATTTCCATTGATTATCAATGCCTCTCAACTTATCCTACTTGTAATTTTGTGGTAATTTGATTAGTTGTGCTTCCATCATTGCGAAAACTAATAAAAGTAGTTTATCAACCGTCGTTTGTACAGCGTACCTTGATTATTTACAAGAATAATGACTTTCTGTAATGTGCTTATTCCTTGACTGTCCACAAACCACGTTTCAAACATTTTCCCCTTCATAAACTGCATAGCTTTTTTTGAATGCATCGACTGGGCTAACCCACAAAAGCGAATCATAAAAATGCTGAGTGAGTATTTTTGAATAATTCATAAGTAACTGCACTTTTAACATGACAACTAGGTTCATAACATGTACGAAAATAACCACACTGACTGAACTAAAATGATGCTGATGATAGTAAGTACAAGACACTAAAAATTGCTGCGAAATAAGTATTCCACAAGAATGATTAATTATTCTTATGAACCGTTTTTATAACATGACGTGATCATTTTTGTGAGCAAGCAGCAACTTTGTTGCATCATTCATCCATATTTAATCTTAGTTACTTTTCCTGAATGGCCATTGAAGGCGGTACTTTGTCATTTTTACTTTTCCTAATTTTTGCTCGGTTTTGGTTAGCACTTTACTTTTGAGTTTTTATCTTCAAAAATAGCTTATTATTTCACAATCTAAATAATCTATTTTTCCACATTGCCATATTTTTAAGGCCTCCCTCTCCTCCCGGCAAATAAATATCATTTTAATATGCCTCCCACTAATAATGCAGTTTTAAAACATCTATAGAAATACATCCTTGTGTAATTGCGGATATACCTATGCATGTCCATTCTATTTTTTTAATCTGATGAAATGACAACAATGAAAAAAGTGTGCTGCATTTACGCATACAATGTTCATTGTTCAACAATGTACGTATGTAAGTATGTATAAAAATATATTTATGCTGTTAATGGTGACTCAACACCACAATACAAGCAGTAAAATCAAGCTTCATTCATCGTGCGTCGTTACTAATCTCCCTTCATCGTAGTTATCACCATCATCATAAAGTGTGATATGTCCTCTCGTCTAAAAAAAGTGGGACAGTGTGCTCTTCGTAATAATACGCAATTCCCCATTACATGAAATATGAATGGCAAAAATATCTCTACGTTTCAAAAGATGCACAGAATTTGAGAGAAATTTAGTACCACTCTGTCATCTAGCGAGAACTTAACAGTCACAGTTTATTTCAAATTATGTACCTATATTTTTTGTGGAGGATGCAGTCTTTTTTATTACGTGCAGACACACGCGCATACCTCAACAGCAATCAAACTAAAACTCAAATTGTACTGTCATTTTTCCACATATAATTTACAATGGCAATATAATGGTCTTAAAATTATTTGACTGTAAATTTGATGACCTAAAATACTTAGAGGGACATCAAAGAGGAGTTTTAGAGAATTATTTCAAACTATAAATATTCTAGTCGAAAGAATGGATTGATGAGCTCCATGATAATGGTAGAAAGATTTTGTATTGTAATATATCACAATGATCGAGCCATTTGCTCTATATTGCAGTGTCAAGTTAAGAAAGGATGAAATATCTCAGGGTATCAAGTACCCCACGACACGACAACTCACAAATGCTGCCAGTGACGCCTCCAATACAAAAATGGTTATGAATTTGATACGTGATATTTAGAATTCGTATGTGTTATCAAACTAAGACATTGGGTATTGAGGTTTATGGCGGAATGTCCAGACACAATTTATTTTTACTGAACAGTATCAAGTAGTGAGTTGGAATTGAGATAAGAATGAATGGAGTTAAACAAACTTCAGTAACATATTACCAAGAAATATTTATTCCTGAAGGACTGTATTACTTATTTCGCGAGGCAATTTTTCCTGTGATAATGCACAATAGAATATGTACAGCGTTAGAAGTGGTGTGATTTCTTGTGTTAAATAATTTTTGGAAGTGACGAGAGATTTATATAACTTCATACATATTATATATTTCCGCTCGTCTGTTCAGTTCAAAGGATATCGATCTGTCTGACAATTATTTCGGTCTATTACTTTTAAAAAGTTTTATAATTTCGTACATGACAAATCAACTGATTTTATTAACCAATCTCAGGTATATTGTTAAACGAAAAGTAACAAAAAATTTGGGTCGCGGTATTCTTGTATTCTGCACATGCCATAATTCTAGAAATAATCTTGTTTTAAAGAACGTCCCACGGTTTTATTTTATGGAAATCCAGCTTCAAGAATTACCACTTCAAAAGTTTCCCTGAAATGCTATTGCTCGTAGCAACATTCTCTCTATCTCTCCATGGCATGGTTGTCACTTGGGATCATAACTAGAATAACATTTTACTTTTGCGAGCTTTTACTTGTGGTTATCATATTGTGTGACATATGACATGCTTATAAAAGGGTACATTGTACAACAACACAATGACACTTGACATATAAAAGACATTAATTTAATTACATACAAAAGCTCCATTTTGCACTTTACCACCACCATCATAATATTCTTCTTGCACGATTGGATCAAGCTAATGCTTTCAAAACTATATTATATTTATGACACCATCCCGCGTAGGTTGCAGCTTTGCAAAAGCATAATGCAAAATATGTATCGGGAAAGAGAGAGAAGAAAGGAAGATTGGATTACCAAAAACACCACCACCACCACGAAAGTAGGAGAAGCAGCAGGAGAGTTTGAATGAGTTAACAACGCCATTACTTTATTATCTTCCTTCATTTCATACAGATACGAT
This sequence comes from Entomobrya cf. arborea Gr-Col-00668, assembly GCA_034699025.1. Taxonomy (NCBI): domain Eukaryota; kingdom Metazoa; phylum Arthropoda; class Collembola; order Entomobryomorpha; family Entomobryidae; genus Entomobrya; species Entomobrya cf. arborea Gr-Col-00668. The sequence continues at coordinate 6,451 of JAQIWN010004608.1, read as the reverse complement.
ATACGAGAGGCGCTGACGTGCTTGAGAAATTTAAACAACTTGTTTATAAGACACCACCATGTCATATATTTAACATTCACTTATAATAATTTTCTACGTGCACACAGTTTTATAGATTCATGGAATCCATACAGTCATCACATTCACAGAAAAATATTTTGCATAAAAAAGTTTTCAATACTTCATCTTTAACATCAATCAGTAACAGTGCATGCACAGATAATATATTATACCCTCAAGCAAACCTTTTGGCGAATGTGGGCAACAGTTTAAAAATCAACGAGTTAATTTATATTTCATCTAAAATTCTAAATGTTATTTTTTAAATGACACTATACTGCAATACTAACAAAATCAATAAATAAAAAAATGCCTTGTAAAACATTCGACAGTGTGGACTGTTAAACACGCCGTGTCGTCGTCGTCCATTCTAAGGGCGAAAATTTGCATTGTCATTTTTATTGTGTTATTTCAGGTGTGTTAATTCTTTAAAAAGTGTTCTACAGCTCGTATCGGTGACAGTGAGTTCATCTGCTGCTGTAAAAGAGAATGAGACGAATATGGATGTATGATGTGTCTACTATATAAGCATTGAAGTAGCACAAGAGAAAACTTTATGCATGATCACCACATTCATTACTCAAAGTACTAAATCTCTGTTGTCATGTCAATTCGAGTAGCTCGCTCAGGCGAATACTCGTGTCGAGGTTTTTGGGTTTGCAGAATTGCTTGAAACTCTCTACACAAACATTTCGATGATGTGAAAGACTTACTCATTCGTCTTCAGTGCAACGAACGAACGACACACACACAAAACATATATAGCAAATATACAGGCAAGACCATTTAGTCAAGTCATCATACAAAAAAACTACATTATTGGATCAACTGTAAGCAACAAAGCAGTATACTGATTATGATGAAAGTCAACCAAACCACTATATTGAATATATGGCATGGCATGGATAGTAAATGAGAGAGAGAGTCAATACACACAAGACAGAATAATTGCAGAAGATTTTTTTTGTTACATGAAATTTATGAGTAAATATAGAAAAGCTTCTCGAAAGAGAGAAAAAAATGCCCAGCCACCATCACCAATACTTCACATAACAGAAAAAAAATTATACAGCATAAAAAGGACTTATGTGTCGTCTCTCATCATCATCATCATCAGATCTCTCTCATCCTCTATTATTGTTAACTTTAGTTGTTTGTAGTTAATGTATAGACTTTGTGCAGATTATAAAAAAGGAAGACGAGGGAACAACTCGGGAGAAAACGATGATATGATTCGTACTTCCCATTTCCTTCATCGTTTCTCTGGAGTTCAGATATCTTTCATCTTGTATTACATTGCTGTGTCAGTGGCCACTTTACAGAGAAGTTAGGTAACACGTATAATTTGATGGGCCATTCGTATGTATTTTTGCATCTATCACGTAATCATATTATGTACTTTGGCTTATAAGTAGTTATGTTAAAAACGTCTTTAAATGAGCGGCTTATTTCTTTTAGTTGACATTTCTTTTTTTCTATTATTATAATTATAATCATGACATGATATAACATAAGAAAATATTATAAATAGAACATGAAGGCGACGCGACGATGGATTCACTGCTATTTTTAATTTAATGCCTGTTCTGTCATGAATCCACCTGGCATGAAATCCTTTGATTTGTAAGACGACAGCACGAAGTAAATAATATGCGATTTCTTTTACATTTTCTGTAATATCACTTGTCAGAATAGTCAGTCAGGAAATTCGTACGAATTCCTAATTCTCCATAATATTTTTCAAAGAGAAGTTGTTTGATTATAAAAATAGCACATAAGTCTTCTTATGTAGAGCAGTTGATTCATGGTATACCATTATTTACTCTTTATGCGTAGTTGGAATAAAGCAGTGTTTAAAATAGAATAAGAAAGGCTTAAATAATATTAAAGTATTGATTGACAGAGTTGAAAGAACAAAGAGATACGAAAACTAACAACAAAGCAGTAGTATTAGGCTTCCAATAGAAAGATAGGTAGTGAAAGAAAGGATGATGGTATATTATGATCCATCGCGTCCTTTATAGCGAGAAGTAAAAAAAGACAGTTGTTTGAGTTGATGAAGTGTTCGGGTTGCACACGAATCTAAAAGATTCCTTACCATATTCCGTGCTGACAGCACACATGTGTGGGTGTGGATAACTTTCACAGTATTGATACGAATCTGGTCCAGGTCCATAGTAAGCGCATTCCGGAGGAATATGGCCATAAACCGGGTGATACTCGGAAGACATCAAATTAGGAGGAGTGGAAGCGTTGCTGTGAGGTACTGGACTAAAGATCACATCCTGTTGATGAGGAGCGGGGTTAATTTCCCCCGCGGATGACACCATTGTGCTCAACATTAAACACTCTGTCGCTTCCTCTATCCTTTCCCCGTGCATGCAATCAACTGAAAACTTTTACACCTTCACTTGCGCTTCTCTCTCGGCGTATATATTTCAACTTGTTTTTCTTATACAAAACGTTATATTTATATGGACTAAAAACCAACAACTTAACCGACAGGTTCTTGGTATGACTGGACTTCTCCCAGCATCACATCACTTAAAATGACAGGCAATAAAATGAAAATGATGTGGGCGATAAAGCACAGTAAGTTGATATTTTGCTGTTAGCTTAATACGTAGAAAGCGATGGACATGACAGGTCTTGGATTTCCAGCTTCCGGAACTCCCTCAGACTGCCTTTAGAAATAATGTCAAAAACAAAATAAAGAACTAACTAAAAAAACGATGAAATAATGTTCATACATTCGTACTCATATAGGGAAATTTCCTATAAAACATAATTATTATTATATTGGGTATTTTATATATAACTTAACATGACACGACAGTAGATGAGTGCTTAACTAAACTTAACAGATTTTTGTTCACTTTTATGAGGCAACATTTTCTTTGTAGATCATAATATTAGCCTGTCAGAATTATTCACTCACTCAGATTTTCGCAGTTAATAGGCTAGAAGTTGATAAGAGAATCAGTTGAACTTTCTAATCACGACTCGGCTCTCTGCTGCTAAGGAGTATGATTACTTGGGGAAGAACCACACGGAGACAGCACAACTTGAATGAGTTCCTGACTGGATACTAGTCAGTAATAATAATAAAGCTTCTGGAAATCTCAGTTAATCTCAGTCAGGCTATATTATTACGCTGGTCTCGTTTCAACGCTTCGCAACTTCTCCAATTCTGGATTATTATTATTGATGTACGTGTCATCATGATATGAATAACCAATATCAAAGTGACAAGTGTTCGTTGGGCTTACTGGTTTCGTATGAAAAATTCAGGAAGGAAATTGACTAGCTGTATAAATATTCCATTTTCAATATTCATGAAATGGATGACACGATATTATTTTTTGGTGAACTATTATGGGGTGAAGGTGCTCCAGGTTCCAATTATTGCACCGTTGGTGCTGCTGCTGGTGGTGCTGTCGTTAAGAGTATTGTCAGTCTGATACTGAGTAATGTAAATAGGCTACACAATTATACTGCTGCGTTTACACATAAATACCTCTGCATATAGCCATTGACAGAATACAATGGAATTCCTGAGATTAGTTCAATAGACAATCGTGATTTATTTTAAGATGTACACACATCCGTCATAAGTATTTCTGTGTTTTATGAGGACTAGCGTGTAGCAGAAGTTTGCTCTTGTTTTGCTTAGCCGATGACAGTAGGATGAGTTTGATGAGACTAGTAGCAGAATTAGAGACACAGTGAACACGCACAGAAGAGTTACCAAAATGACTTAAATGATGCGGAGACATGTTGCAGACAGACTGACACTTGAGCCAAAATTGTTCCAATCCATTATGTTATGTTACACTTTCGAAGGAAAGTCTAAGTCAATTTAGTGAGCCTATACATACTTTAGATTCATTTTTATGCTTTGATAATATATATTTAAGTTGCATATGACGCTCAATAGACTACTCTACGTGTATATACATGTGTTCAGAAGTTGGACAAAATACATACATGCCAGCAATTTTTAAATACTTGGAACAGGAACAATAGTGTGAAATAACGGGGAATTTAAAAAGAAAAGATCATTAGGTAATAAGTTAAAAATTTGCATCTTTTATATTGGTATGCACCAAAAAAGTTATGAATGTGACATCACGTTGACAGTTACATTTTACAATAGAATGACATGCCAAAGAAGTGACGCATGCTTTTTATAATTGGTTGTAATGGAGCCTATAGCATATTTGGTTGAATATACGTAGGAATAGGCTTCTCATAGGAAATTTACTCGCAATACAATACAGTAATAAAAAACGCATCAGAGGAACAAAACAAAGGTACTGAATTCAACAAAACTCATAGTAATGCGGTATGCATTTATGTTTCTCTAGCTTCATGAAAAATATTTAGGTAACGTTCAACCAGAGCTTAATTTCTAATTTCGTTTTTACATTGATATGTAGACTAATAAAAGTTTATGTGATAAATCAAACCTTGATTTATGTTTTATCACTTACATCGTCAGAATGATCTCAAATATGTAAATAGAGAATCTAAAAAAAGTCAATTAAAAGATTCAATAACAATTTGTTATTAACAAAGCCTATAAGAATTATATTTAAAAACGAATGTTTTGAAAACTAAATTAATGTCATATGACATAACTTAAGTTTCAGCTTTCCATGTTAAAATACTTTTTACTAAACTGCCAAATAATACGAATCAACGAATGATTTAGATTTAGGCGATTTAGATGAATGAATAGCTGTGTAGATCATAGTTCTTTGCAATAGACTTGATTTCATTTTGTTGTATTCAAAATAATACTAATGTGCAACCCCCAGTTGTTGGCCTATTTACATGTCTTATAAATTGGACAAGGCTAACCGGAGCTTATAATTTTTCGTAACTGTGGATTAGATGCTAGGAAACCCATGAGAAATCATTGGCTTTAGAAACTATCCCAAAATGGTAAAATATTTTGATTGAGAAATCGTTTCTCTTCATTTCATTACGAATATTTTACTGTGGTGTAGTGTGTTCCATTCTTTTGTAATACAAATCTTGCAAACTATTTTTAAAAAGTTTATGCTAGAATATTCTAGCTTTAGTGTACGATTGAATGTTTTTTAGAGGACAAGACAGTATAACTTTTAGAAAATGTCTGCATTTGCCTCGCTCTAATCATAAAATATAAACATGCTGAATCAGTGCACGCTTCATGCATGAAACTTGAAATAAATATATTGACAATGAGATATCGTGAAAAATGGTGGTCGTGATTGCATTCATCCGTTTCAATTATAATAACAAAAATTATGCGTCAAAGTGAACTGCTATATTTTTCCGAAAGTGCATTGTTGGATAATTATATTACTGCGAGAAAGTTGATGATGGTGATTATAATCATGTTGTTCACCAAAACGACTTCAAAATATATAGTGGACACGGATTGATCTCGACACAGATTTTTTTGCAACAAAAAAAAAACGCGATCGACCAAATACTTGTAATGTTTCGCATGATTATTTCATTATTTGGCTATATTTCATGACCCTAATTTTCCTGCTCACATTTGCACAACTTTTAAAAAGATAAAATAAAAATCTTTCCAACATACTTTTGAGCACAAAAACATGAATTATTGTAACTATACAATAAATGTACTGCTACACGAAATTCTATTCAAATTTAATTTGAATTTAATTTTAAATACGTCAGTTTCCAGCAGGGAAAGAGGAAAAGACTTTTCCTCAACAAAAAATTTTATCAACAAAAATTTCCATCATTTTATTACGCTTCTGGTACCATTAGTAAATGCACGTAGACAACATGATAAAAAAGATGGAAGTTAAATACGTGCCCACATCAATTATTTTCTCACTGTAATGTATAGGGGCTGTAGTTATAGTTACTATAGATGAATATTTGACATGTTGAAGGTTCGTGTTTAAAAAAAATTCCTACAACAACCTAGCATACTTACTATAAACGATGATTTAAACAAAGAAAGCTAGATTCTCAGGGTAAATTGAACTCATCAACACTAACACACTTTATGTTTATGACGATTTATGGTGAGTGAACAATTGTTTAATCCTGCGCAGCATAGATGTCAAGGCCTCCGTAGGCCGGAGGCCGAATTCAGGACTCCAGCCTCCGGCCACCGGAGGCCACCGGAGGCCGGAGGCGTGGAGGCCTGGAGGCATTCTTATAAGTTGGTTGCCGGAGGCCTGGAGGCCAGGAGGTCACCTTATGAGTCGGATGCCGGAGGCCTGGAGGCCAGGAGGTCACCCTATGAGTCGGATGCCGGAGGCCTGGAGGCCAGGAGGTCACCCTATGAGTCGGATGCCGGAGGCCTGGAGGCCAGGAGGTCACCTTATGAGTCGGATGCTGGAGGCCTGGAGGCAAGGAG
>JAQIWN010004607.1:0-10971 GCA_034699025.1 Entomobrya cf. arborea Gr-Col-00668 | reverse complement strand
GTTTCAGCATGTAAAATTTGGGGTCATATGGTGGGGGGTCATGATTCACCTCCCTTATTTGAGGAATATTTCCTCTTCAGTAAAATCTGATGAATGAAGTATTAATTTACCATCTGTAGTAAGTCGTATTAATGATCATATAAGAATGCTGCAAGATGACAAGAGAATCGTTTGTTTTAGAAATAAAAACTATAGGTTTCTTGGCTTGTGATGTAATGTAATGTAAAAGTATAAAAACAAATCGTACATGCTGTCAACTGAAGACTAGCAAATTCACTAAATTAAGCGTGAAAGGCAAGTAGAAAGCTTGAAAGTCATTAGTTTACATCAGTCATCATGAGAAAGACGTTGTTAGATTAGAACTTGTTGTTCGTATTACATCATGTAATACGAACAACAAATGTAATGTAATTTACATGACGGTCTGAACTCTAAAGTTCTGAAGCATGATTAACTTTTAGATCCGGATGCATTTGTATCGGTAACCAAATCCTGAAATATATTCCGAAGAATGTTCTCTGATTGCCCCAGTATCCTATTTCGTCGTCATTTTCAATGCAATGCAATGCTGCTTTGAGAAATATTTTTTCTTTCAGACAGACGACCAAGGACAGGAGAGGAACAAACGTTTTCGAAGAAATTTAAATGAAAAAAACGTAAAACTGTATAGTTGAATAATGCATATTTTTACCATCTTCAAAAAAATGATGGTTATTTTAACAACAAAAAACATACCAGTACAGCTAGATAAGGGTTTTTGTTCTTAAAAAATTATGGTACAGTAAGGTAGGGACTAACATCTACGTTTGGTCGCAGAACGCGCGCTTATTTTTGGGTGGTCTGACTGCAGTGTGTAAATGCAGGTTCACGCTTGACTGAGCAAGAACAATAGCGAGCAATGTGGGAGGTATTAACAAATGCTTCTGTAAGAATGAAGGAAGATTTACTTTAAAACTGCAGTGCAAGGTTCAAATAGCTTCTCATAGCACTTTGCACAAAGATAGAGAAAAAGGTTTCTGGAAAGAAAAACCCCTGAAATACGTGCAACCTGCATAAAATAATCCCTAATGCTAATCCTTTGTTCGAAACCAAAATTTTCCATTCTTGTAATTGTATACATATATTCAAGAGTACTAGTACGTGGATATAATATAGATGCAGATCTATTTATGCATGTATGCATTATTATTTCAATTTTCTAAGTTAAATAATATAGATATCAACTACATATTATATGTTGTCAGCCTGTCAGTTGTATTGTATATTGTATATATTATGTAGACATTTTCCCAAATATACTAACACAACACCTAACCTAAACTAAACTCCTATACACAATACAGAGCAATTGATATTGATACGATACTTGCTACAATACCTGTTTAACATTGTACATCTCAGCGCTGCCTATACACACACATGACACACATGTGAGGGAGCACACTAAAAATTGTCGTTTGCATGTTGTTTTTTGCTACAAATAGTGGCCCAACCAAACGAATTTTACAAGTTCAAGTTAACGACGACTGATAAACAATTTAATTTTATATAGCATCGAAGAAGAGCCTAAATTGAACTATCATCAGGTGGGAAGTGCAAAAAGTGATTCTTCTTTATGGTGAGGTGAACGTAAAAAAAATAGTAAAATCACTTTTTCGAGTGAAGAGAATAAGTGAATGTTGCATGTTGGATTGTTGTGTTTTTGTTAAAACTTAAATCAAAACAATAGAAAAAACAACTGATTGTGTGATAGAAGTTGATGAAGTACGTTTTATTTTCCTAAAACGTTTAAAAGTAAGTGGAATATAATGTTTAATAGTTTAGAGCTTCAATAGTTCTCGATTATGATGCCATATTGGTTATTGGTTATATGCTAGTTTCAAGAAGTTTAGTTGAATAGTGTCGTTGCTGTCGTTATGTATTTGTTTTAATGTAACGTTCAAGCAGTTAAAGGTGAAAATGTCAGGTGTATTTTTCAAGACAGAGAATAGATGGAAGTTTGAATACGTTGCGTGTAGGTTGTATATTATGCATTATATTACTACTTGGTTATATATGATAATTTCAGGTTTATTACTTTTCAAACAAAGAATTTTTTATGGCTTTTGTTTGAGTTTAGCACAGAAGTATATATGTATTCGTCATGAAATGAATAACATTAATTTTGTTTGGTAATAACAGTAGGCTTTAGACACCTCTGTATTGTCACAGAAAATCAAGTAAATGTACATTGTTAATGCTCACAAATTCAATATATATTTTATGGTACTTTTTCTTCATTAGGTTAATACTGTGCCAAAACTAAGCAGAACTTATTATTGGATTGGAGATTCTTTTCCGGAAGCTATAATTTCAAAAGTATTTGGTGCCCCCAGGAAGCTGTACAACTGTATTTAGACTGGTTTTGGAGCCGTGTTTTGTGTTTGGTTTGTAAAATGCCACGGTACAACAATGACGGACGCACTGCCAAATTTGTGCACACTGGAGGCGGTGGTGGTGGTGGTCATGGTCAAGGTGGACGAGGTGGTGGATTTCAGGGAGGAAAGTTTAACGGTAAAAGATTTTTGCAGTGTGTATAATTTGATAAATTAAATGGGATAGAATACTAATAAGCAATGCTGTTTTTATGAGTTTAGATTTTAAATTTACATCACAGAAGAATAGAGGAATTCAAAAGAAGCACAAGGGTCCCAAAATATTTCAAAGGCTAGATGAAGCTGGCGATGTCATAATGGGAGGAGGGGGCGAGCCTCAACCTTCCAGTTCAGGACAAGGAGGAAAGTGAGTGATAAAATTCAAAGCATATTTTTTCAAACATAATATTGCGAATGTGAATGTATCTTGAAGATATGGTAATGTATTATGCATTTAATTGTGAACTGAACAATAATTCAATGATTCTTATTTTCTACAGTCGTCGTAACCGAAAGGACCGAACTTGGCGCAATAAGCTTCCTAACAAGCAAAAGGAAAAGAATTTCATCTTTGGTCCCAGTTGGCACAGAATTTTGGTGAGTTGTGAATATTTTTTTATGGTATATTTGAAGACGCGTCATAATAGAAATTGTGGAACTGTGTCATAAAATTTTTAATCTATTCTTTTAGATCCTTGATGGAACTTCGTTGAACCGAGATTTAGTACTTTCATCATTGGTTTCAGCGTGTCGAGTTCCTTTCACTCCCGTTGCGGTAAGCATTTGTTTTAAAAATGCTTAATGTATTCCAATTATTCAATTTTATTGTATTTACGAATTTTACGATCACTTTTTTGGTTTTATAGTATACGTGTTTGGGTACCAACACCGCCTTTTTTGTTGAGGATCGCGCAGCTGCTCAAGCACTTGCTGAATGCAGTGGAAAAATATTAGGAGAAAATCAGGAGTTAAAACTTCGAATTATGCCTAACCAACCTCCTACAGCAAATTTTGACACACAGTGTGAAACAAAAGTTAGAGCAGAGTTGGAAAGACGATACAACAGCCAATTTCAGACATTGTCACTTTCTAATTTTCTCATGAGTCCGGAGTTGATCAAAGAGTATTTCCTTCCACTGTCACGAAGCGGAGTTGTAATCAAACTGTTGAATCTACTAGACCCTCTTTTGAACAATTTGGTCGGAATCGACTTATCCAGCAATAGACTTATCAACTTGGATGGGTTTCAAGGATTAACCAAAAAAGCACCATCACTTAAAGCCCTGAATTTGAGTAAAAATAAGGTAGTAATTATTTTTCAATGAAGCTACGAATGAGATGATTATATTTATGGTGGTATTATAACAACTATTGACTTTTTGTTTGTTTTCAGTTTCAAAATATGCATGATTTGGACAGACTCCATGGGTTGCAGATTGTGGAGTTGATATTGGAGTCGAATCCTGTATGTACCAAATACTCCGACAAGGAAAAATATATCAGGTCATCTCACATACATAATGTTTAATAAGTAGTGAAATATTTTTTTTAAATCTCTTTCTCGAAATGTTTTTTCTGTCGGTCTCTACGAACTTTGTCGTACGAAACTTGATTATGGGCTTGGGAAGTCGCCGAGGTCGGTGGGACTTACTGTCTGACGAACTTGGAGTCTAAAGCTGCTAGTATCTTTATATTAAAAAGAAATTCGTAGATTCGTCTTATTTTCATGGTGCTATTCTCATCGAATTTTACATTTTTTGCCTTATGGGCGTATGAAAAGTATCAAAGAAATCTGAAGGGTGGTTTAGGGGCCCACAATTTTGAGGGATGCTAAAATGATCGTATAGTTTCTGCTTGCGTATTATTACCACTCATTGTTCATCCTTTGGCGGCCATGTATACCTTGCTCGATGTCTCTTGATTGGATGATCCAAAGCTTGATTAGAAGTTAAGGAGTAATATCATCTTGTTGAGTCGGAATCTAAGCCAAGCCTATCTTTGAAACATTTCTGGCTACAGTCTACCCGGGTTTTATGCCCGACCAGAATTATTATTACAAGCCTGCTTCTGCAATGTTAATCAACAGTTTATCACTTCTTATAACTTCGATTATTGCCTACGACTATCATCTGAAACCGGAAGGTTTCGTTCCCAAGCTTAAGAAACGAAGAAAATTCCTTTCTGGTCAAAAAGGAGAGTTTGACTGATTGGAACAAATTTTCTGTAGCCAAAGCCTTATATCGTGGGTGGATATCTGGTGCTGACTATTATAACATTCCCATTGTCACACATTCCGACTACAGATGCACTCCGATGATACTTACATTAGTCAAGCATTGCACTAGGGTCTGATAACAGGTGTAGAGTGGTTTATTGACTGTCCAAGGGTGACATAAATTAGTTCAGTTTATTTTTTTGAAAATGAAGAACGTGTCATTTTTTCATCACTTCTTGGTGGGACCTCGTGTATCTGAAAAGGTCGGGTCGCCTTTCAGTTTCGTTTAGCTTAATTACATGTGAACGTGTATCACCGGTGTGAATAGAGCTATGAATTTAAAATGAGGCTATGAAAAAAATTGGAATTAACTTCGTCAGGAATAAATATTGTTGATGGATGTTCCTGAACTCCACAGTTCGAAAGAAGCAAGTCCCTTGATTGTTGGGTGATGTTTGACATTGATTCTTCTTCAATGAAACTAACTAAAAATGGCAGAAACTACGATGATTAAGTGCGGAATGTGGAATAGCATCCGTCGCTTGTCTCTTTGATTTCTGTCTGTTGTTTCAGATGTCAGTTTGAAACCAGATTCATCTCTTATTGTTCGCAGTGACGTGAGAAAACGATTTCCAAAAGTTACAAAACTGGTAAGCTTTTACATATTTTTAGAAGTCTTTTTTGAAGGATTCGAAAATTGGTGTAACCTACGAGCGTTTTTTTTATTAGGATGGCATTGACGTACCTGCCCCAATTACCTTCGAAGTTGCAGAGCCAGTGAAAATGCCAGATGTTAGAGGGTCCTCATTTTGTAACGAAGAAGCTAAAAAGGTTGTTTTAGCATTTTGGGAACAGTACGTGTCTCTGTATGACTCCAATGATAGACAACCATTGATGCAAGCTTACCACGAAACAGCAACGATGTCTATGATGGCTTCATACGCTCAACAAGGTCATGTTTCTCAGATGGACCCAACTAAAAAGTGAGCCATTAAGTTTTACATCATTGCTTCGTAGACACAACTTGTCGGTAAAGGCTGTGTAATAATGATATTTGATTGTGTAAATTCCAGACTTAGCCTTTACCTCGGGGATAGCCGTAACCTATTAAGAAATCCTGATAAACACCGTAAATACAAGCTCCTCCATCAAGGAAAATTAGATATTATGGCTTTTCTACAGAAGCTGCCGAAAACAACCCACGACCCAGCGTCGTTTATCATCGACATGCCTGTAGCTGTGGTATGTATTTTCATAGTTTTGTGTACTGTTGTTGACTGGACTTATTTATTTTGTTTCCATTTTGGCTCATTCCTAATTTGAAACCCATCTTTCTTTCAGGAAAATTTTATTTTATTCAATGTTGTGGGCCTTATCAAGGAACGTGATGAGCGAAATACTCCGATTCGCTATTTTTCACGAACTTTTGCAGTTGTTCCACAGAACGGTGGATTTGTAATAGTAAACGAATTGTATTTTGTAACAAATCCAACTTCGGAACAAGTGAAGGTTTGCTCATTTTTTATAAATTGTTTTATGTTTAGTTTTGGTTTTGTAGTACTGTCTGTCAATAATATCGGTAATTTTTTATAGGGAGCATTCAAACCCGTGCCTGCAACGTCGGCAGTTATTGCACCTGTGGCATCCGTTCCTGTTCCAGGTCCATCAATGCCCGCTGCAACAGTTCCAAGAGTTCTTACAGATGAGGAAAAACGAGTTATGCTAGCTTCCTTTTCTCAACAATCGGGAATGAACCAGGAATGGTCTTTGAAGTAATGAGCTATATTTCAAATTATAACGGACTGTTTTAAGAATTAAAAAGGGTTCTATTAATTGAAGAAATATATATTATACTTTCAGATGCTTGGAGGAAAACGAGTGGGATTTCAATAAAAGCGCTTTTGTGTTTTCACAATTAAAAGAACAAGGAAAAATACCACCGGAAGCATTCAATAAATGAAGAGTTAGATATTAGATAATATTTGTGATAGGTAGTTTGTAGTTAGTAGATTGTTTAGAGTTGCAAAATCTTATTGATATATCTGTTGTTTTGAAAATTTTACTGTCTATTTTTATGAAAATGTACAGGGCAATTTTTGCCCTATAAATCTGTTATAATGAATGTGAATTCTGTTAATTTAAGCATAAATTAATGGCTTATGCACAATATATCGATAGAAATATTTTATATTGATCTAAAAAAACTTAGCATTTTTGACTTTCTTTTCAATCATTCCAAGCTTAACATTTATGATAGTGGTGTCAATGCAAATGGTCCCATGCTGCACACTAAAAGTAATATATGCATTGTGACTATGCTAGGTCGAAATTCGACATGTCTCTTGGAATAAATACATTTTTAGGAAACATAGAATATTAGAAGATGTAATAATAATAAAATTCAATAAAAATACAAAATATCTTAATATACAAAATTTTAAATACGTTTTTGTCATTTATTTCATTTAATCTAAAAGTTTGCAGAAATATTTTTCGTGAAATTATCATAAATCATATATAATACATAAATACATCGCGAAAAACTGGCGGATGCCTTCAATAAATCAGAGTAAAATACACACTTTGCTTATCAACTAAACATTTAAATAAAATCACATATTAAAGTCATTTCAGATCGAAAAGCTTAGTTTTATACAAGATTCTCAAGGTTTTTTGGTGTCCTCGTCTTCGCTGTCAGGATATTCCTGTTCCGTAACGTATTGTTGATGCCGAAATGCGACAAAGCTGAGTTCTCCTGGAATGTGCCTTAGAATAGAATTAAGTTGGGTATCCAGACCAGGATTTTCGATTTTCTTTACCACTGCCGTTCCATTTGCTGTTTTACGGACAATAACAGCAGTTCCACACACTCTGCTAGCTCTTGTCGTAACAGTACCAATTTGCAGAAGGCACGAAACTTCAATGCGAAGCCTTTTCTGTATACCTCCTCCGGGCAATAGCACAGTCTCTATTTCCACCTACAGCGAAATGAAAAGTTATTAAGTTATTAATGATTCAGCTTAGTAGTTTTATGAAAAATGCATGCAAAGTATTGAATAATACACATACCTGGGGCATAGGAGCTTTTCTTACAGTAGCAACTCCGATTTCATCTTCACCAGCTAAAATACGGAAGCGATGACCTTCAAATACTGCTTTAGGTGTGAATCCAAAACCTTCTGGATAGCTATCACTCCAAAAGTAATTACCATTAGAATTCCTATTCTCAGATTCAAATGTAAATTTCTTTCCATAGCCGCGCCCCAAGCTCAAAAGTTTTAGTGCTTTTCCATTGAAAAGAGGATTTTTAGCGTGAGCTGGACGAACGATGTAATGGAATCCAGGAACGATACGCTTATCCACATATGTACCTTAAATTGCAATTAAAACAATTGTAAACAAGCCATTTTGTGATTTACGATTACAGATTTGCGTCATGTTAATGAATACCACGACTTCTGAACTCGTGATTTAAGTAAAATATAACATTCTTGCTAACAAAACGCATCTGGAAATTATCATTGACACGTCATCTCGTCGAATGCATCATATTTGCCAGAATTGGTAGTAACTTTTACACTCCCTAGTAATGATAATGATTGGTCTTGAAATTTCCGACTTTGTATTAAGCGAACGATTTTTTTTACTTTTCAGTGCTGTCTATTTAGCAAGGTTGTCAAACGAAATTAAAAATATCTTTGAGTTGACGTAATGACAAGTCCTCAGATATGCGATAATGGTCTTATGATCTGTTGTCCAATATTGAAATAATCCTTAGAATAAAGGTGCGTCTTTACTTTGTACTCACCGATAACTGGAAATTCGTGGATCAGTAAACCAGATATGGTATAAGTGACTGGAATGTCTCCACCAGATACGGTAATCCTGCGCGTATGCGAGTCAACACCTGGCATTAACGTAACGAAACCTTTGTTCGCTTTGGAATGTTTCATACTACAGTTCATTATCCGGATTAAGGTTGCAGCTCCTTGGCGAGTGTTCTTGGAGGCGATTGCTATCCCAGTAATGCACTCTTCAGATATGGAACCACACTTTGTCATTTCGATCTGTAATGATTGATAAATCACAAAAAAGGACAATTCATAAATCTGAATCATTCAGGGTAACTGAAATCTTTTGTTTTAACATGACCTCGATTTGAATTAAATTATTAAATTGTCCTTAAAATTTTCATATTTACCTTGCATTTCAAATGAACTACCACCCACTTTTCGATCGTACCATCTGGCCACATTAAATGTGATTGTTCCTTTTGAGGCTCCTGTAACGACAAATAGTTTAAATTATTAAAAAATATAGTTCAAACTTGAAGATCAACAACTTAAATGAATGAATTGTAGTACGCACAACTGACTGACTAGATTAATTGTTATTCAAGAAACGTGAATGTCAAAAGAACTGATAAACAGCATAGGTCTCAAGGTGCCCCATATAAAGTAAAATGAAATGTGTTCAACTAACCTTGTTGCAAATGATTTCACAGTTGGCGATTCGATTATGGTGAGCATCAATGACAGTGAATTTATCCCCAGGGGCCACTACGCAAAGCTCGAAACCAAAACCTTCAGGACGAGAATCACTCCAAAAGTAGTTTCTGAAAACACAAATGTTGTAGAATGAATATATCATAATTCAATATTTGGTTTCCTTCGGAATGATATTTGTTTTCCGAAAAGTAAAGATTCTTTGTTGTTACAAGAAAGCATTACTAAATTTGCATGCATATGTACATCGTATTAGATAGACACACATCCCAGTTGAGTATTTAAAGTTTTTTAGATTCTAGTATTCACTTACTCATTTCCATTTTTGGTACCATCGTCAGCTTTGAACGTGATTCGCTTGCCATAACCCAACCCTATTTGAAGTAATTGAAGGGCCTTCCCACTAAAAAGGTATTTGCTTGTATTTAAAGGCCGCACTCTATATTTATAAAAAATAATTCAAGTTGTAAAACCAGAAAATGCAGTCTGATCATATTGCCCCAATATTGGTTAAAGATTGATTTGCTAATTATACATTATAGCTTCTAAGCTTTTACATCATGGTTTTTATAGATTGATGCATAGCATGGAAATATTTCGAATTCTGTAGCAATATTTTTACCTGTAGCAGAATCCTGGAATAATACGGGGATGAACGACTACCCCTACGACTGGAAATTCATGCTCCCTCAAATTTTCAACTCGGTATCTTGCAAGGGACTCCTCTGAAACAATAGTTGTTGTACGTTTTCTAGCAAAAGCTGCTCTTTTGGCTGCAATATGGCTCATTTGAGCCGTTGTAGGCCTTGGGTAGGGGTTAGGATTTGGAGTTGGCGTTGGAGGCATGATGTGATTTAGTTTCGTTGCACCATTCACACAAGTAGACTAAAGTTTTCGCCGTTAATTCACTTTGTTACTCCCGAGGAACGAGAAGCAAATCAATTCACAATGGACAATAATAATCAAACTGTTAAAAAATGATAAGGAAGTATATAAAGTGAAGCTAAAAAAATAACTGTAGATTTGGGACAGATGAGACAATGGCTGTCTGTCCACTGTCAAAAACTCATTAAAAGCCAGTAATTAAACTTGAAAATTAAGAATGGTAAAAAAGTCAATTATTTCTCAATAGAATTACAGGACTGTCCCTACTGAAAGTAGTGAAGCTAATGCTATAATGCTGGATCTTCGATCGTATGCAAAACAAAGCGTTAGTGTTAATTCGAGTGCTGCGCTGGAGCGTTTCAGCTCATCAAGAAGGTTCAACGAGAAATGATGGATTCATGAGAAGCTCCTTCAAGATTTATATAGCACCGAATTGGGGCTCCAGGCTCCAGTGTGAGTGGACTAGTTATATTAACAGAGACAAACAAGCAAACCAGTATAAAAATGCGTGTAAAATAGATACCTGCTCTGCACAATATTTAGTTAGAGTCAAAACAGACACATCATCATATTATCACCATTGTGTAGTGTGCATAAAACGTTTAATGCATTATCAGTAAAAAAAAACTCACAATAATGGCAGACAATAACAAGTTCATTCATAAAATGTACAAATATAACTTTTCAACCTGAAAATGGAAATAAACATAAACAAAGGATAAAATGTCCGAGTTTTGGACTAGATTTTAGCCTTACTAATGATATGGAAAATAACATGTACCTTTTTGCCTAAACTTCTAAGAAGATACCTTTTAGTGCATTTTATGGTCTTTGTATTCTTAATTCTTATGAGTAATGTAATGATGTTATACACAATACACATTATGATTTGTGTAAAATTCTCTGTCTTGCTCCTGTCCGAAGGTTCTTGAATACCACCGCATGAAACCTA
>JAQIWN010004606.1:0-10972 GCA_034699025.1 Entomobrya cf. arborea Gr-Col-00668 | reverse complement strand
TTTGTCAAGCAGGAAATACATGAGCTAATCTGTCAGCACCCTGAATTTAGAAGAATCGTAAGAAACATATTTTGCTTCCATTTGTGAATACACATTGCTTACAATTTATTGCCTTTTTGTTTCAGTTAAAGATTTTTATGCTCGTTTTCGTAACTTTTCCCACTAACAATATTATTTTGGTAGGGTTATGTTATGGGTTGGTAGTTTGGAAGTAGTTCATGATGATCCGGATCACTGAATAACTTCAAGTATGATTGTAGTACAAGAATGTGTATAAAATTACATAGTCAAAATATAAGTCTCAAGAGACAGTATCGAACTGACGCTTGGAACTTTTATGTATTTCGAATTGAAGGAAAGGGATGGGTTTTTTTGACAAGACAGGGAGCAAGTTCAGATAAATAAAAACTGGGAATGCATGTCGTTGTCTTATAGTTCTTCAAAAGTTCGAATGAGATGCATACAATGGCTATGTACTACGTTAAGTTAGAGAGGAGCATGGGATCGTGCTGTGACTTCAAATTATGCCTTTTGAACTGTTAAAGTAGGAGAAATGAAAACAAGTCAGTGAGCTGCTGAGTAAAGTATTCAATTAATAGGTCTGAACACGGAGGCACGTCGTAACTGTCCTGTTGAGGCGTTTTCCATATTCTGCATATTTTTTTTACTACAGAGACTGAGAACGTCTTCCAAGGCGGGTATGTCGTTGTAGCTGTATTGGTATGGAATTGGAACTCGGAACTGTATGCATTCATAAGAAATTCCGGAAGAATGTTTTTTTTTTGCTCTACACGCTGTAGTTTTTTGTTTTGTTGTTCCGTTCCGATAACTTGGCAGTTTTGGCACCTTACAACAAAGCGTGGAATAGAAGAAGTAGGCTTTCATAGTTTGTGTAGGAATATATTCGCTCAAATAAGTGTATGTACTGAAATAAAATATAATGACAGGAACAAACTTACTTCTCACTTTGTGAAGACTAGAAGAAGGAAAGTTGTCATGTTGTGTGTGTATGCAAGCAAAGGATATTTTTCTGAAAGCAATATTCTCAGTCTGGTTTGTTTGTGGAAAGATATATTTTAATTTCAGGCATGTTAATTGAAACACAAATGACTCAAAAAAAAGTTAATAAAAATTTGTTGACAAATTTGTCGCATATTTCCGTAAAAAACCGTACATAATTAGATTATATTATGATTATGCAACTACTTTTACTTTCTCACGTTTTAATTTTCTTGAAGTAGGGTTTTCAATGAAGCTTATTTTTTTAAATGTTTTGTAGGAACATCAACTACCAGCAACCGCATCAGATCAGAAGAGATTTTTGCATGGGTTTTTAGCGAGATACAAAGACCCGTCTTGCACACCACGATACGTCATGTTACAAAAGTTGTGAAGTTAATCGGAACGAATGAAGACAGTGTTGTTTTTCTTGTGATTCATTCATGTTGTGAGGTGACTAGGACTGTTTGTGCCTAAGTTCTAGCACTCAGCTCTACAACTGACTGTATGTAAATTCATCCACTAGTACTCCTGGATGATTCATAATAGAATAGAAAGGAAGTGATCTTTACACTAAGAAAGGAGGCGACAAGGGTGAATGAAGTTCCGTTCGTCGCCTGTGTGCGTAAATGTGATGTAGCTTATGTGTAAAAAAAATAGCAAAGATTATTCGTCCGATATGACATTGTGTTGTGATGGGACGTGAACCGATTCAAATCTGACAATTTAACTAGTATTACTTTTGTAGACGAAACTTGTGGGGAAAGAGTGAAAGTTTTAATCCAAGCATTATATAATGTAAAGTATAAAATACCATTGCACCACTACCGGAATTATTGTGTGAAGTGAAACAAAGTATATCTACAAACGTATCGTGTTACCAAGATGTCTAGTGGTCGACCAATTAAGTGTGTGGTTGTCGGCGATGGTAAGACATACAAAATACATACATACATGAAATAAGATACCATTGTGAATTGACACGGAACACTTGTAATTGTGTAATCGTATTGAATGATCACATCTAACCATACTACGAAATGTCTACATAATAGATAAAAAAACTATGTTCAATGTTAAATTTTCTTTATAGGAACGGTCGGGAAAACGTGCATGTTGATCTCATATACCACAGACAGTTTTCCGGGGGAATATGTACCTACCGTGTTTGACAACTATTCAGCCCCAATGGTTGTTGATGGGATTCCTGTAAGTCTTGGACTGTGGGATACTGCAGGTCAAGAGGACTATGACAGACTTAGACCCTTATCATACCCACAGGTTGGAACAATTTTCAAAAAATCTAATTTCCTTGATCAATTCAATATGTAATTGTCAAAGTGAAAGTTTATAATGTATTTGTTGAATTTTTTACAGACCGACGTGTTCTTAGTTTGTTTTTCAATTGTTAGTCCATCGTCGTATGAAAATGTGACTTCAAAGTGGTTTCCAGAAATAAAACATCACTGCCCTGATGCTCCAATACTTTTAATAGGTAAAAGTTTTATGAGACACATAATAATCATGATTTAAAAGTTTTTTTTTTAACAAAAAATTACTCATTTTGTAAATGTTTGAAAATAGGTACAAAGTTGGATTTACGAGATGACAAAGAAACATTAGCTCAGTTGAGTGAACAAGGACTATCTCCTATCAAACGTGAACAAGGCCAACGATTAGCTAATAAAATTCGGGCTGTAAAATATTTAGAATGCTCAGCACTAACTCAGCGAGGTTTGCGACAGGTAGAACTTTCACTTTACAGTATTGTTAAATAAATCTTAATTCGTCAAATCAATGGAATGCCTTAAATCTTTTTTCTCATTCCCTTTATATTTCTGTAGGTGTTCGACGAAGCAGTTAGAGCGGTTTTGCGGCCGGAACCGGTTCGACGTAGACAAAGTAATTGTGTCATGCTTTAAAGAAATGAAATATTTTAGATAACTGTAAACTAATATGTCTAAAAACGAGTTAAACTTTATATAATGCCTTTTATCACAAATTTACTTCAAAATTATTATTGCAATTGGAAGTTGTCTACCTACCCACGTTTGCAAAAAAAGTACTTTATTGACTCAACAAACACATTGAGAAATTGCAAAGTGATGAAGATTTTTTCACCAGTCGTACTTTCTACAGGAACAATAATAATACATAATTAAAACGAAAACAGAAAGAATCTATTAAAAAATAGCAATATCTCTAATCTTACGAATTTGGATGCTTCAAAATATACTTTCATACCATCAGATATTACTAATTATGCTTAATTGATAAAACTGAAAGAGTTTGGAACAAATGTGAAGTATTAGTTAAAAAATATGAAAGGACCACATGGCCAGGACCGGCAATTAGATAGAATCATATAAGAAATGAAGAAAAATCTCAAATATGTACAGTTAAAGAAGCTCGTGCTTCCTGTAGCACACTAAAAATCGATTTTAAAAGTTTAATTGCTGTTCCAATTTGTATTGTTCCTTCAGTTTAGTTCACATAAAAGACATTGAGTGTTCTAAGCTTCCTCATTTATACTACCGAATGTTGTTTTAGGAATTTTTAAATAATTTTAGCCAGGAATGTAAAGCTGGAAAAATAGGTTCGCCACAGATCACAGATAGTATAACCAGCCAATGTTATCCTTGCAAAATAGCAAACTGCAAGAGAGGTAATGAGGTAAAGTTTTACAAAGTTCGACTAAAAGCTCTTAAAATAGAAAGGATCCCATTTAGTTAAATCAAGATCCTGTTTTTACCGCTTATCCATTTACAAACCTTTTCTTTTGTCAAGGCTCGTCGTGATCATTGTCGCATCGTTATAGTCAGAAAGTCAGAAATTTCCAAATGAACAATTTGTATAATGAACTGATTACTGTGTCTTCTTTGTAATTAACTTCTACATAATAGATTAGTTGAAATTTAATCAATACTTTTGTATTATTTTATCAGAGCTTCGAAAAGTCTAGACTGTTGTGTTGTTTTAGCGAAATTGGTTGGATGAATAAGATTCGACGCTTGCTACTATATATTAATTACTGATTAAAGTGTCCTCCCTCAGAGTACATGAGCAGGCACGTAAACAAAGTAATCTTTGCCAATGAATAGGGACACAGCTAAAGCTGGCTATAAATCTTCCAATAGTTCGTAGTCGTAATTTTCGATAATGTCATATGAAATACTTTGAGGGGCAATTGAATAACGAGTGTGTAACTTGTCATTTCGTATGTAATTTCTCTTTTAAAATTTATATTTCGTCATTCATTCAACTGAGCTAGTCAGAAATATTGACATCTAGATCATCACATTTTAAAGCGGTTTACATAATTTCCCTTTTCAAAATACAGCTAATATTATAAAATGCGCATTTATAACGGGAAGCTGAAAACATTTGTGCAGCTAACTTCGCCACTTCTTGTCGTTAAAACAGAGAATAAACAAGATTATATGACTGACGAAGTTAAAATAATAATTTTTAATTGCTTGAATGCTTTGGTATATTGTAATAAATGGTGAATAAAGATGTTTAAACGATTTGTTTTTTCATGCACTTTAGTAGCTTAAATATTGAAGTGAATTGAAATCGGGAGAACGTCCATGTTGACTATTTAGTTTCGTCAGTTATAATTCAAATGTGTACTTAAGAAAGTTTTTATAAAAAGCATGATGATGCCAAAGTCAAGTCACCATTCATCATTCATGTATGATAGTGCAAACGTTTGTTAACTCGCTTACTAAGCTTTTATAATTTTATGAAAAATTAACCAAGTACTATTGTTATGTCAAATGTTATAGAACTACATTTGTATTATTGATTTTTATATGCCTATTATAGTAATAAAATAATGAAACAACTTTTAAAACCAATAATTTATAATGCACTTCTCGCATCTCATCCTCATTATTTATTTATAATTTGTAACACCAATGATTATAATAATTTGTGTTTAGAGTTTTTCAGATCTTAAGTATCAAAATACAAAGTCGGGATGCATTGCATTTTTAGGTGATGGCATTTGTGACATAGTGACATGGCACTTAGTTAATTGATTATGACTGGTTTTGTAGCTGCAAACATTACACATTAGTTTCAAAATAGCAACATTCAAACTAAATACTACATACAAAAATATTTTTGTAGCCAATTTTCAAAATATATGTGTATCCATATATTCTATGAATTAATGAGATTATGTTTCTCAAAAATACTTCGTTATATAACTAACAGATCAACTATCTTCCTCGTTTGAAATTCATTTTGAGCAAAAACTAATTAAAAGATATCAGAGCAATGAGTGACATAAAAACAGATAGCATCACTGGATGGATTGTCGTTCCAGAATTGATTCCGTGTATAATTTCGTGCGCCTTCAATTTTGCCACAGCGTCATTAGGATTTCCTCCTTCAGAGTTAAACCAAAGGCGCATACAAGGTTCCTGGTTATCCACAACTTTCCAAGAATGATCCCATACGGTTTCACAGAAATAGGAGGCATTATTCCGGTATATAGATTTAAAAGTTTCGCAAGTCGACCCAGAAGGACATCGGTTTCCATTTCCGCTCCACTGGAAATTTAATCCCCAATTATCTATGTTGAGAAACGAGACATACAATCATGAATTATGACAATTCTACAATTTGCTCATTAAGAAAAGATTTAAAGAAAAGAAAAGAAAAATACTTATTTACTGTATTGACAATTTTGGTGTTAAGTATCACTAACCTGTGCATGTGTAATCATCTAAACAATCTCCAAACCATGCTTCACAGTCACTACGGCATAAAGGAACATTAATGAACCTTTGATTTCGAATTTTTTGCTGGACCTTTTAAGTACAATAAAAAATACTACTTGTGATAAATTGTATTGTGGGGGTTGCCTCCGAATTAATGGCCGCTAAAGCATCTACCAATTTCATATCTGTCTTACATTCACCAGCCATGGTCCCACGTTGGGCGAACATTCATAAAAGCACAAATCTTGCCTAAAGTGCTTCCGGCATTTGTCCGACAATGTTCTCACGTGAGAGCAATGACTCCAGTCAAAGTTGTACATTCTCTCCGAGTGAACCGAAATGGAGGTTTGTACTGTACAGCAAGATCGATTGGACCATGGTGCACACTTTAAAAGATTAGGAAATAAGGATCAATAATATCAGTTATCTTCTCAAGATAGTTTTTAACTAAAACTTATCATGTACAATAATTCATTATGCGATACGTACATATGAATGAAGACTATCCTCTGGACCAGGTTTACTTTTATGATTCTTGCCGTCCATGCACGTATCAGTTAATAGCTGGATTTGACCTTCATGGTCGTTGACAGGATTTTCGTTGGCATCCAAAAATGGGGTAAGGAGAAGCACCAAAAGGGTCAATGTTGCACCGGTGTAAACCATTTCAAACTTCAGTAACATATACGCACAAAACAACAATAATTTGTTATTTATCCTGGTTAAGCAGTGGTATTGGTACCGGTGGTTATCATTGGATAAAAAAACCTAACCTTTAATTTGTTACTGTTACTTGTCAGTGTAAAAAAGCTCACTAATGCTCACTGAGATTGCTTCCTTTCACAGGCTTCAGTAGTACTGAACGCGTGTAGTAATGAATGAAATTAATGTAATCCAATTTTAACATCCAGAGAAGTACACGCTGCCACTTAACTTCATGTTAAGTTCATTAACTGTTCGCTTGGAGTTTGAAGATTGATATATGGATGTGTATTCTTCATACACTGCTCCATAATAATTATACCTCTCATAATATAAAGTGCAATGTTCAGAGTGTCGTAAGCTCATTAAATTTGTCGTGTCAGCCTATGTACAAATTATGGACTTGCAGTGTGGAAATCGGAAAGTATGTAATGTATGTAATATATTTCTTCAGCACAGTCAAATTCTTTAATTTCTTGCCTTTCCAGTTGTTTGCTCAAGTCATTGCTGGTCTGTGTTTTTAAACTATTGTGATTGAGACTTGATGAGTAAAAAAGGAAAGGGTGAAATCATTTCGGCAACAAAATACCATGTGCACTTGCCATGTATTTCACAACTGTACTTGCACACACACACTATACATGAGTGCGTGTGAATGTTACATAAATGAGATCTTGTTTCTTTTTCGTGGCCATCCGTCGTACCTACAAAACAAACATGAAAAACTGCGTCATCCCATCTTCTTCAGATATAAATCAAAGTCCATGGCTGCTTGTCGTATGAATGAAGGCATTTGACAATTTACTTATGCGTAATTTAACGACACAAAATCTCATAACTGAATACTCGTATAGCCAATTCTGATGAAATAAATGCAATTTAAACCCATGTACATTAATTTGTAATTAATTCTTTAATTCAATGATTTCCGTTATATTTTTGACATAAAATATTCCCGTATACACTTAACATTAATACGCAGTAAGACACGGATTGTATTTAACCACTTGGCCATCAATATTATTACATAGTTCCATTCATTTTATAACAAAGATACGATCGATAGAAGCCAAAACGTTAAGATAAAAATGGCAATGGATTCAATATATACATATTATTATGTATGGTTAAAACAAGTTAGAATATTAAATTCGGCTTCTGATAAAATACTTAATAGTACAGTAAACAATTCAAGAATAGATCAAAGTATAACTCAACTTTTAGCTCTTTCATTGATTCTGATTCCATATTCCAACTCCGGAAGTTCTGCTGAATGATTAACGGCTGCAGTATTAGTATATTTCATATTTCCTATTCTACATTTTCCCGAACATACGCTTGAAATCATTGAAACTAGAATAGCAACCGACTACGAAAAAAGATTCCATAAAGCCCAAATTAGTACGGTGTACGGTTTTAATTTAAGGTTCTTAAACCTTGCACATTTAATTTAATCATTTTAAAGAAATGTAGTGACCGTGACAAGAAACACGGCGAAATATTAGTTGAAAATGAAAAAAGTAAATGTCTCTGTTGCATAATTTGGCCATTAAAAGAGAAGCTTTAATAATTGATTCACATAAATATACTAAAAATAAATTATTTCCTTCAAATATACATATTACTGAACATTGAAAATTATGAAACTAACTTTTACTCACTATCACATTACATAGCATGTTCGACAAGAATGTCAATTGGCCAGCAGCACAAATCCCTGCGGTATTTAAATTTTTAAATATACTGTTTTCTACTACATTAACATCCCATTGCTTTGATTTACTCTTTCTAAAATATAACTACAGTTTTAATAATCAGCACATTTGTATTGCTAAATTTCTGAAAGTACTAATTAATCACGAATTGATCTGCCACTTCTAGAGTCATCTGTACACATCACGATTGAATCACCATAAAATCTTGATTTTTTCCAAATAGCAGTGTTATCTCATGATTTTACGTAAAGATATAATAATATACGATACCTCGCATGCACATTTATGTAATGTACGCATGCATTTTTCTAACCAACTTATTAAGCGTTTTTACACATGTTATTTATTATTACTTAAATGTATAATGTATTTTGTAGTTTGAACTTGCATTAATTGTATAACTCAAGTTAAAATCCACATCGTGTACATTTGATTCCGACTGTGAATCACTAAAATACTCAGAATTCAACCATGTATCGTATTTTGTAAAATGGATATATTCAATCAACTTTTAACCGACCGTTTTGCATTTTATATACATCGTATTTACTACAAGCATAGTATCGTGAAGATGGGTCGTTTCTACTATTCGCATCTGTCTTTAACCGTCATCATTATCAAGTTGGTTTGATTGATTAAATACAGGGCACTCAGGTAAACAGGATTTTCTCTGAAAAAAGAAAGAAAATTATGTACCATGAATTTCAGGCAACTTTAATCACCAGTTCCAAGACGTAAAGGGATATTATGTGATATGTCTTACAAGCCATCCCGAAAATATTCCTTGAGAGTAGTTGAAAAGCGTTTAGAATACTTTACAAACTCCCTCTTTCTCTGTTCCAATAACGCACGTGCGTTAGGATTTGGTACCAGAACAGATACAGCTGCAACAGCATCAAGTACTTTTTTGATCGTACTAGCGATTTCCCTGCAATGAAAAGTAATTAAGAAACTTTAGCATGATGCCTATAGCTATACCTTAAAAATTAACATAGCAAAATTATAGCGTCATACTTTATCGTTTCAAGGAATGTTTTTCTATCGATAATTTCGTCAGGAATACGACTAAGAATTCTCTTCAACTGAGCAGACTTTTTGCTCAGTTCACGGAATGGCTCTTCGCTGCGACTGGTGCGGTACTCGGAAGCTGTTTAAAGATAACGATAACATATACATTAAGGACAACGTTTAGAAAAAGCCCCGAATAAGATCTAACATTAATTGATAGAATACAGCAATAGCATGATAATACCTTCGTTATCATCTGGTGATCCTTGGAGCCTAAGAACAGCTTCATTTAATCCTACATTTAGCTCTGACTTTTTGATTATGGCAAGAGTCAACTCAAGGCTAATCCCTGGACAAGATGCCTCTGCTGCAGCTAACGCATTTCGAACCCCAGGTGCTGCACTGTCCGACTTGGACATCTAAATTTTTAGAGAAATTTATTACATTGTGCCTTTAAAATGTGTAGTATGTGGTCAACCAAAAAACTAAGGAACGAACTAAATGATTACCTGCGTCAGTACTGGACGGAGAAGCAACGGGTGCACCAATGGGACAAGAGGAGTGTTATCGCCCATTGTCATCCTGATAGATATACTTCTTATGGTACTTGTACTAATTCACCTTAAATTACAATCACCAATCACACACAAGTTAACGACTGATGATCTTTATATATACCGTTAAAAGTTAACTGTGTATAAAATTAAAATCTTTTTTCCTGAATTGCAACTTACTGGAACCTTTATCCTAATAGCTCATCGAACAAATGTCTCAAATATTCAACTTTGAAGCTAGTAACTTTCTACAGAGAAAACCTTTAACTATAAACTATCCACTAATGATTGATATGTCTGTAAACACTTATTGGAATGGTTTTATTTTTCAGTTAACTTGCAATTGGCTACTGGCTCACTTAATCATAAACATGTCTTTGGTTTATCAAAAAACCGAACTTGATACTGCACCACAAATCATAAGGAAGACAAACATTTAGCCAAGATAAAGTACTTTGCAACACACCTCCGTAAATTAGCCTTGATTAAATTTGCACAAAAATCTAAACATCAGTCAGTCTAATTCAAAACAGTGGCTCTAACTTTAACTGGATGCGGGACAATTAGGGAGATGATTGATTGTGATTATTCCCTTCTGTTCATTTTACTATAAAAAGGCATATTATATTATAGGAAGGAGGAAAGGGAAAAAGATACATTTTACATTTTTTATATAAACTCAAACTCAACTATACTTACAACTTACTTGGTAAAGGTAGGTGATAGGGACTTTGATTATGACGAGTCTCATTCTTCATACCTGGCTTTTCTTTCGTTTCTGTTCAATTTGATCTCGTTTTACCTTGCATTCTTTCACACATACATACCTGAATTAAACCCTGAAGTTGTGATGTGAGCCTGATTGAATACTTGTGTTGTGTATCGTCCCTGTGTTGTTTTTACTTTACACGGGTAAATAATATGTACGCATTGATACGATGAGGAGATCTGCTGATGCTGCTGGCTGGCTGACTAAAAAAGAACGTAACAGGAGAGAATGCAGTTGAGTAAATTAATACAAATACAAAATATACACAACTGAACTGAACAGAACACTACAACACAACCACAAACATCAGCAAAAGGTAAGTTTGCAACAAAAACCTGTGTCAGTATTTTGCAATTGCATGAAAAAGTTCATCTTTCTTCACTTTTTAACATCACCTGTGTAAAAATTTATAACGCGTAAATACACTAACACGCTAAACAAACAAGACTCGATAAACATGCAAAACTAAATCCACTATGTTCAGTCAGTGTTATG